>PVLA01005370.1:0-148492 GCA_004027455.1 Hydrochoerus hydrochaeris
CAGGAGGCTTGCCGAGAGTTCAAGACCAGCCTGAACTACATAGTGAAACATCTCACAAAACAAAACTCAACAGAACAGAATTTTATTTCAGCATTTCAGAGGCCAAAAAAACTGTAACCGAAGTGTTGAGTCCCTGTGGAGGCTCCTTGCCTCTTCCAGCTTCTGATGTTGGTCAACATTCCTTTTTTTTTTTTTTTTTTCTTTTTCCAGTTAAGTAGGGATTGGAACCAAGGTCTTCACGCTGAGCTATATTCCCAGCCCTTTTTTAAAAAGTTTTTTTTTTTTTGATAGGTTCGCATTTTTTTTCTCCAGTGACATTTTTACAGCAGAATATAAATTAAAGGCCTGGCTCGCACACCAAACTCAGGTCCTTAGGTGGTTCAGTCAATGCGGTGAGACCTCCAGCTGGCTTACAACAGAAACGTCCACTCATAGTGGTTATTTATTTGAACCACTGGTGCATTTACAAAGGCGCCTAAACATTCCACCTCTATAAGTGAAAGTTTGTCAGGTGTAGTCTCCCCAGCCTTTATTCCAAGCTTTTTCTGAATGGCCTCCAGGATGTGTCAGTCTCAGCATGCAGGGTGTGGTGGTGTAGACCTGAATGTGGTGCTTCCCGGCTGGTTTTCGGTTGTACGTTGCATAAAAAGTTGCTACTTCATAAACTCTCATTGGAGGGACTTGTAAAACTTCTGCAATCTTGTTCATAGCAGATGGGTAACCACCCAGTCTGCCTTTGGGCTAAGTCCAGGACTGGAAGCACTGCTGATGCTTTATGCCCTTTGGGATAAATTATAGTTATAATTGCCTCCATCCTCTTATAGTTTTCTGGTGTGAAATCAAATGGAGTATCTGGATTATTCTCAGGAGTATCTCTGTGCACAAATAAGGCCCCTCCAGCACCATTTAGCACAGCTGTCTTACGCAAATTCCTTATTCCTTTTGTCTTCCCCACGCGGCGGTGAGGCTGGCCACAGTGCCAAGGAGAACATGGCGGCACCGTGTACCCTGTTCGAGCGCTGGGCTGCACAGCGTGTGCGCCCCCGAGCGGCGTTCGTGCGCGCCCCGAGCGGCGTGTGTGCACGCGCGCGCGCGCGTGTGTGTTGGGGGGTGTGTGTACAGCCTGCCGCTCCCTGCGCCAATGAATGGGCCAGAGCAGTGGGCATTTTTTTTTTGGTACGGGGCTGGGGGTCGGGCGGGGATCAAACTCGTGACCTTGCACTTACCAGGCAGGCTCCTGTGCCGCTGAGCTAAATTCCCAGCTGTGGGCATTTTCTAAAAAAAGTTTGAGGCAGAGTTTTGCCAAATTGCCCAGACTGAGCTCAAGGTTCAGATCCTCCTGCCTCAGCCTTCCATTATGCTGAGATTACAAGTATGTACCCTTACAGCTAATTTCTTCATCTTGATGTGCAAAAACTTGGATAGTGTGATAGTTGGGTTAGTTTTTTGAGACAGAATCTTGCTCACTATGTCATTCAGGCTGGCCTTGATTTTGTGGCATTCTTTCGACCTCAGCCTGGGATTATAGGTGTGTGCCACCACACTCGGCAATATTTAATAACTTTTGAGACTAAAATTTTTAAAGTGTCTCCTAAGTCATTTTGAAGTGCTTTTTTGTACCGATAATTATGTTAAATGCAAATTAAGAGTTTATTCTAACATTTGGGCCAGTGAAAAATGAGAACATGACATCTCAGACTTGTGATATTCTTGCCTAGGTCTTGAGAAACGGAGGACTAAATTGACTGTGAATCCTCCGAGTATGAACACAGAATAACAAACACATGATTCACTTTTCAAAGCAAACACTTTCTGAACAGGGTGTAATGGACTAGCTGACCCATTTTCACTCCCTTCCTTGCAAGGTTGGAGGTTATATAGTCTAAATTTTTTTTTACCAGTAATAGTAACTCATCAGAATTAGCCATGAACAGATTTTTCTACTGAAACTAGGTCATGGACAGGGTAAAAAGTTTCTTTCTACACTTTTAAGATTTCCTGAGTACCTGTCTATTGTGCTTCATTGCTAGAAAGGGTATTTGAGAGCAGGATATCAAGATGGTTTACTTGAACGGGCTGTTTCGAGATCAAGTATTATAAAACTAATTTTTTCCATGGATTGGAGGAATCAAATTGAATTTAAGTGTTTTTCTGATTGTAATCTGTGTTTCATAGAATAAAGTAAGCTCGTGTCTGAGCCAGCAGGGAATAAAATGCCCTGTGCTAAGAGGTTAACTTAATAGGTTGGGAAATCCAAAGGTTGGTTTCTAAGGCAAATCCTGGAACTCTCTGTACTTTGTTTCTCAGTCCTAAATCTGTTAAGACTTGCTACACAGAGAGTTATGGAGGATAAAATACTACTAATTTGTTCAGTATTTTACAACAATAAATTATAGGTAAAGATCTGATAAAACAGACAAACCTCATTTATATGAAGAGTTGGAGGCATTCATAGATAAAACTTACAGATAATTTAGAAAATTAACTGAAGTTATTTTTTAACTTCCTCTGTTATGATTTACCTTTTTTGTTTCCTGTATGTTTTCCAAAGTGTTTTGTTCTTTTTCCATAAGACCTAAGAGATAGGGTATGTAACAACAGGTCAGGTAATAAAGGAATCAATTTGCCAAGAGGACATAACAATCCTAAATGTTTATGCTGCTGATCATAAAAGTTTCACAATACATGCATAAAATAGAAGTCTGTAGTATATCTGTGAATTTCAGACCTAACTTATAAAACAGAAGTATCTGTGTGGTGGTGGATCCCAGGTACTTGGGAGGCTAAGGATTCTAAGTTCGAGGCCAGCCTGGGCAATTTAGCAAGACCCTGTCTCAAAGGAAAAAACAAGGATGAGGATATGGCTCAGTCATAGATTTTTTTTTTTTTTTTAAACCGGGATTGAATTCACGACCTCTCATTTGCCAAGCAGGTACTTACACTGCTGAGCTAAACCCTAAGGTCCACAGTCATAGATTGTTAAACAGCATGTGAAAGGCCCTATATTCAGGCCCCAGTACTGGGGGTGGGGCTTGGGAACTTTTAAGGAGACCCAGGTCGGTAGCTGAATGGTAGGATGCTTGCCTGTCATGTGCGAGGGCTCTGGTACCACCAGAAGATATCAGTAAGGAAACAGAAGACTTGAACAGCACTATTACTGCACAGACCCTGGCTTTCATCCCCAGTAAGCAGCACACAAAAGATTTCAGTCTTCTGTGGGAAACATGGACTGGCAGACATGATCGTGAAAGGAAAAGAAAAGAAAAAGGAAAGGACAACACTGATTCTTTTTGTGTATGTATGTATTTTGAGACAGGGTCTTGCTATGTAGTTCAGACTTTTTTTTTTTTTTTTTGGTACCACAGGTCAGACTCACAACCTAGAGCTTGCCAGGTAGGCACTTATGCTGCCCTTTCAGATTCTTTTTGAACTCGCTGTGTAACTCTGGCCTTGAAATCCCAGCAATCTACCTTAACTTTGTGAGTGCTGGGGTTACAAGTGTGCACACCTAGCGACCTTTTTTGGTCTTGTTTGGTTTTGTTTTTGAAGAAAAGGTTTCACTGTATGTACCAGGCTGGTCTCAAACTCTCAGTGATCCTCCTGCTTCAGCCTCCCAGGTGCTGGGATTACAGGTATGTGCCACTAACCCCAGCTTAAGTAGCTTTTTCGTAACAACCAGAGAAGGTACTGACCAGCACCAGTTTAACCTGTGAGCAGTTTAAAATCCTCAGCTCTTAAATTGAAGACTAGAGCAGACTCAGTGCTCATGCAATGCTTGACCCTTCCTAGACCCTTAATAAATATATAACCAACAAACCAATTTTAGAGCAAAGAACAGAAAGACTATATTAATCATCCCTTTGGCACGGGATTTGAATTGGGAATGTAGTTGGAAATTGAACAAAAAGAAAATTTTTACTTGGCTTAAGTAACATGTCAGAGCACTCAGTTGAAGAGCTGGGTGGTCTGAAATTGGCCATCCCTTAGCCATTTATCTGATAGTGGCCTTTTTTGCATCTAACTATTAATATATCTAAAGTCCAGAGCACACTTTTATGATACTGTGGCATAGTAACTCACTTAAATGTCAATAGAGACACTTGCAAAGACCTGCAAGGTTCAATAACTTCTGGTGTGGGTTTGTTTCTCCTGTCATCACCTATTATGTATTCTTTTTACAGCTTTTAAATTGCCACAGAGCAAAATTGGTCAGGATCATAATAGATGGCCCAGAAGCTGCCAAGGATACCCTTGTATGAGATGGGAAAAATTCAATACTGGTTTGATTTTATTTATCTAAATTGTAGGCTATGACTTCAATATAAGTCATGTTGCAAATACACCAAGGTGATGGCAAAGCACAAAATTATGCCATACATCAAAAGGTCTTTTTTTACTCCCTGAAGTTTTATAGTCCCAGATATTTCTTACTCCAGTTAATATAAAAATTTGTTTCCTGTCAGCATGTATTAATCAGATTTTAGTGTGTTGATTTAAATTTTAAAATATTCTCAGCTAAAGATATTTTAGATATTTATGGTTATTCTAATTGTTACATCGCTTATTTTTTATTATATTATTTTTTTATTTTGGTTTGTTTTGGGTTCTTGAGATGGGGGGGTGTCTCGCTGTGTAGCACGGCCTGGCCTCGAACTCAAGGTAGTCACTTGCCTGCCTCAGCCTCCTGAGTGCTGGGATTACAGATATATGCTACCACATTGGTCGTTTGTGTTGTTTTTAGTTGTTACATTTCTTAAGACTATTGAGAAAACTACAATTGTCCAATTTAATGCATATTCCTCCTTAAGAGAAGTGATTTGTTGAAATAACCTGAAGGGCTGGGCATGGTGGCTCAAGCCTGTAATCCCAGCACTTGGGAGGCTGAGGCAGGAGGATCGTTGTGAGTTCGAGACCAGCCTAGGCTACAAAGTGAGCTCGAGGCCAGCCTGAACTGCATCACGAGACCCTGTCTCAAAAAGACAAAAAAAAAAAAAAAAAAACAGAAGAGCATTTGGAACCCTTAAAATACGGATATCCAAAATTTGCCAGGCCTGGTGGCTCATGCCTATAATACCAGCATTCAGGGGGCTGCGGCAGGAGGAGCTCTGTAGGTTTGAAGCCAACCTGGGCTCTACTGTTTGAGGCCAACCTGCACTATAAAGCAACTGCTGTCTCAAAAAACAAGAATCTGTGAGCTAGTGCCAAGGTAAAGGGCTGAGTTTTACTTTTATGGTTGATACTTTAAAAATACTTTATGGACTATAATTTTATTTGAGGATGAACATTTCTGGTTTTTTTAACTTTTTTTTTTTTGTGTGTGTGAGCATGGTCTGCCAAAGATAAATATATAAACCTAACATTCAGGCTCATCTACTCAAAATTACTATTAACTTTTTTCTTTCTTTTTTTATTATTATTGCCTGTTTTTCTTAAGATTTATTGATGATGAAATCACAAGGTTCTTTAAGAAAGGTAATGAGGTCTCCAGGTTCATGCTCCATCGCATTAAGAGAGGAGTGGTTTTAAGAGTGACACCCACCTGAGAATCGGGTGCAGAGAGAAATTCAGTACATTCCAGAGAGGGGCTCTGGAAAGCACCATCTGGAAGACATTTCCCCACGAGGGTGCCAAGTTCTGCTTTCTCATAAATCTTGGAGCAGTTGGATAGCTAACCTCTTGCCCAGGGATTGGATTTAGGTGTGCCCTAATTGAATTTCAAGAAGACTGACACTTGAGAGATATTCACTAGGTTTTAATAAAAGAAAAGAACAAAAATCTTGTATAAAATTATTTTAAAATTAAGAATTCATGATTGGATGTAGTGGCACAGACCTATAATCCCAGGACTCTGGAGGCTGAGGCAGGATTGCCTCAAGTGCAAAACAAGGCTGGGCTACATAGTGAGTTCAACACAGTCTGAACTATGTAGATAGTGTCTTTAAAAACAAAAACAACAACAATAAAAAAAGCCATATATATAAATAATGGTAGTCACAGCTTGGGGACCATACAGCCAAATGGAATTTATAAGGCAGCCCTTGTATCAACTTGAAATGTATGTTTTTTGTTGTTTTGTTTTGTTTTGTTTTGTGTTTTGGTACTAAGGATTGAACTCATGACCTCATGCTTGCCAGGCAGATGCTTATGCCACTGAGCTAAATCTCCAGCCCTGACTGTATGTTTTAATCCAAAAGGACAAAAGGCAGATTACTCCCTTGTTTACTGTAGCAGTAGGCTCACATAATCAACGCATAGTATTCCAAAGGCTGGGTGATGTGTGTTTTAGCCTGATTTCATTCATTCATTCATTCATTCATTCATTCATTCATTCATTCATTCGTTTGTTTGTTTGTTTATTTAGTGGTGCTGAGAATTGAATTCCAGGGCTCTATAGCTGAGTTTTAAAGGATCATAAACTACAGCTGTGCTAGCCAAAGGACGAGCATTTCTCTCTAGACACTCCTCTCTATTAATAAAGTTTGTGTTGTCTGTATGTGGCTTGTTAATGGTAGGGGTGTTAATGACCATAGTTAATCTTCTTTCTCAACTCTTTCCTAATCCAGTCTCTTAAATAGACATTTAAAAAGCTTTTAACTCCGTCCTGAATTGGGTGCTCTTGGGCTTTTGGTGAAGGTGGAGTGATAGTTATCAGCCCATTTAACAAATTCTGAGACAGCTGGGACAGCTGTAATGTGTATCTCTGTGCAGTGTTTTTGTTAAAATGCCACATGGCTAATACTTTGAAATCATAAATTCAGTGCAAGAAAACATCTTTACAGAGGGTACTTTAGTTTTATGCTGTATGTGTTACATACCTAAGACCATGGTGTTTCAGTATCCATAAAGTGCAAAGAACAGAACAGATTAAAATGATTCTGTAAATTTGGTTGATTTTCATCTGTTTTATTTGCTGAATAGGACTGTATAGAGGACGCCTGGAAGACAGTGCTGTAGCTGGCAACTTAATCTTCCCCTAAACTACTGTCTTTCCCTGAGGGCTTTAGGGGAGAAGTGAGAATTTCTCAAGCCTGGACCAACTGAAGCCACTCACTCATCGGCATATTTAATCAATCCATGTACAGGGAGCTTTGCATATGTCCTTTTCCTTCCTTGCTCTTTAGCCATGGCTTGCTTTCTGCAGGCTTTTGCCCATTTAGAGAGCATACAGAATTTATATGGGTACTCTAAAATGAAAAGACAGCTCATTGATTACCTATGCATCCTGACAACTGACCAGACTACTGTCTCCAGATAATTTGGTGAGTAGGTCAGTGAAGCAGTGTATCAATTGGTTTTCATCATATTATTTTTATTTTTTTTTTGAGACAGTGACTCCCACTGTAGTTTAGTCTGGCCTTTAACTTGTAGGTAGCCCAAATTGGCCTTGAACTCGAGATCCTCTTTCTTCAGTTTCCCAGGTTCTGGGATTACAAACCAGCACCACCAAGAAAGGCTCAGTTTTTATTGTTTTGAACTATAAAAAAGAATTTAACTAGGCATGATGGTGCATCCCTGTAATCCTGAGGCAGTAATATTGCAAGTTTGAGGCCAGCTTGGGCAATTTAGGAAGACCCTGTCTCAAAATAAAAATTAAGTAAAAATTGAAGCCAGGCATTGTGGTGCAAGCCTGTAATCCCAGCACTCGGGAGGCTGATTGATGTAGGAGGATCACAGAAAGATCATTGCAAGTTCGAGACCAGTCTGGGCTACAAAGTGAGCTCAAGGCCAACCTGAACTGCACAGCAAGACCCCGTCTTAAAAAGACAAAAAATAAAATAAAAGTTGAAAAGGGCTGGGATGTGTAGCTCAGTGATAGTGTCCCAGCACTGTCTCCAGTACCACAAAAAAAAGGGGTAGCAAGGGGACTAGAGCAGAGTCTGAACTAGACAAAGTAGACTGAAAACAGACTGATGTCGGGGAACCAACCTTATGTACGTGGTTTTGTGGTTCTGAGTTTGATTGGTTAGTTGGGTGTAGTGGGGCACACCAGTGATCCCAGCACTCTGGGTAACTGAGGCAGGAGAATTGCCCAGCCTGGATGATTCAGTGAGATCCTGTCTCAAAATAATAATAATTTTGAGACAGGATCTTACTGTATAGACTAGGCTGGCCTTAAACTATGTAATCCACAGTGACCTCAAACTCATAGCAGTCCTTCTGCTCCAGCCTCCCAAGTACTGGGATTACAGGTGTGCACCACCACCATGCCAGAGCTCAAAATTTAGAAACATCTAGCTGACCATGGTGGTGCACCCCTATAATCCCAGCGCTCAAGACACACCTAGTGAGTTCAAGGTCAGCCTCAGCTGAAAACCCTGTCTCTTAAAATCAGAAAAAAAAAAAAAGAGCAGGGGATGTAGTTCAACTGCTCTCTCTCTCTCTCTCTCTCTCTCTCTCTCTCTCTGTCTCTCTCTCTGTCTCTGTGTGTGTGTGTGTGTGTGATGCTAGTGGCTAGGCATTTTATCTGCTTTCCAGGTCTCCATACCTTTTGTTTAAAGCTTTCTGTAATCACTGGGAACTAACAATTTTTAGATATTTTACCCTCATAACACAGTTCTTCCCCCCCACCTTCTGCTTCACCTCTTCCCCATTTTCTTTTTGGGGGAAATAGTGATCTGTTAAGAGACTCCTGTCAGCAGTTTAAAATGTGGAGTCTAACTTTGCCCGGCCATAGAGTTCTTTAATGTTTTTCTAAGACCATTTTTTTCCCCCAAAAAACCAGTTTTTGTTCAAATCCTTGGTTTAGATGCTTTCCCTCAGCATTTAGAAGACTGTGAAAGGAATTTGGGCTTATAGACTTTTTGTTTCTTTTTTTTTTTTTTTTTTTGTCTTTTTGAGACAGGGTCTCACTCTGCAGTTCAGGCTGGCCTTGAGCTCACTTTGTAGTCCAGGCTGGTCTTGAACTCACAATCATCCTCCTGCCTCAGCCTCCTGAGTGCTGGAATTACAGGTGGAGCCACCACGCCCAGCCTACGTTTTGGTTTTTGAGACAGGGTCTTGCTATATGTGGTTCAGGCTGGATTTGAACTCATTTTGTAGCCCAGGCTGCCTTTGAACTCCCAAACTCCTGGCTATCTGAGTGCTAGGGTCAGAGGCGTGCACCACCATACTTGGCCATGGATCTGATTATTTGGGCTTCTCTTTTCTAGGGTTTTATGGGCTCTGGTTGCTGAAATCTGTCTATAGTGGTTAATACTTTTACCAGACAATTCTGTCTGTATTCAAGAGAGGGCTTAGAGCTGTCTTGCTTGAAAGATTCTAGAAATTTGAGAAGCTGCTCACCCCTTTCCATGAAGATTTCCACAAGGATAAGGTTGCACTCTCCTCTTTTTCTGTCATCGTATCAGGATTCTACCTTAATCATTCCGTCATCCGGCCTTTGGGTCTCATTTCTCACATGGGAACCCTCCCTCCCAGGCTCAGTGTGAGCCACCAGCAGGATGTTTTATCTGGTCCAGGCTCTAGCCCTTAAATTGTGCGTCTGGCTTTGTGTTTCATTTGACCCTAATACACTGGGTTGCACTGTCTAAAAGAGAATTATGTCTTCTTCTCTGTCTGGGTGCATTTCTCATTTCTAACTGCAGCTCCTGAGCAGATCTGTAACTTCAAGGTTAAGATAAGACACATTCCATCAGAACTATGTCGTCATCCTTGCCAGCTTCTGATCTGTGACTGTCCAGCAGATTTACAAGACAACTGCGTACCATTCTTTAAAGAATATTATGGTTGGACTCTGACTCCTGGCAGTAGGCCCAATTCAATTTGTTGGCTGTTACAAAGCCCATTTCCCAAAGAGAGAGGGAACTCAGCCCATGTGCCCTTTACGCAGTTTAAGGATGAGGCCGGGGTTGATCTGAATTCTTACTTTCTGATGTGTAAGAGAAAGAGTGGACACTAGAATATTTTGTTACTTTCCTGATTGAATTTAATTTTCTCCTTCTTCCCTTCCATCTCGTATGGGGATCAATAGGGGACCTCATTTTTAAACATGCCAAGTATTATAGCTGTATGGTTAAGCTCTATCTCCAGCCTGAATTCTCTTTTTTCTTTTTTTCCCCCTTCCCTTTTCTTTTCCTCTTTCTTTTCTTTCTTTCTTCTTTGTTTTTAGACAGGGTTTTGCTATGGAGTTCAGGCTGGCTTTGAACTCACTTTGTAGCTCAGGCTACTCCTGAACTTTGGGTAATCTTCCTGCCTCAGCCTCCAGAGTGCTGTGATTACAAGTGTGCATCATCACACCCAGATTCTGAAACCCTTTTTTTTACTTGAAACTTTTTATCAAAATGTTACCATACTTTATTTTTTCCTGTCTTTTATCCCTTCACAGAATTAGCATTAGTCTTTCATTCTGCCATTTCCAGTGCTTTCTGAGTATTGTACTTTACCCTTGAGAGCACCTACTCTGCTCTCTAAGGCTTTATTAGTTTGCCAGAGCTTTAAAAAGGGCACTATTCCTCTTTCTCTTACCATCTGCTACCATGTTGAGCTGCATGTGATATGGTTTACCAGTTTAGAAATTTGGAAGGTCACATATTTCCTTCTGCTGTTGTATTGGCCCTAACATAGTTTTACAAAAGATTCTCTTTGGGGGACATAATAGCTCTTTGGTTCCAACATAAATTCACTCTTTCCCTAGGAGGTAGGCAGAGGAATTTATTTGGCCTGCTTTAATGATGTTGGGGTGAGATCTAAAACATATTTACTCAAGACCATACATGGCAAGTTAATCACAGAACCAGAATCATGTTTAATTTTTTACTTTAAAAAATTTTTTTGAGACAAGGTAATACTGTATATCCCAGGCTGCCCTTGAACTCTAAACAATCCTCCTACCTCAGCTCCCCCAGTGTGCACACCTGTAATCCCAGCTGTATTAATGTCTTTGGTTTTGTTTCCCCACTCCTTAATTACATAAGATTAAGAAAAAGTAAGAAGAATTGGTAAAGGCAGTTTCTACTCAGGTTTCTTGATAGGTCTTTTCAAATTTGAGGAGATCCCCTGTAATTAAAAATTTTTACTTTGTTCTCATAACCTGTTGTTTCCTCTGAGAGCCAAAATAATGGCCACTCTCTGCTTTTCCTTAAGTGGCATTCTTTGCTTTTGATCTTCCTTTGTGCTTACTCTCCTAAAGCAGCTACTTCAGGTGGGGGTGTAGGGCACTTGCTTAGCACCTGTGAAGCCTGGGACCATTCTGCCGCGGAGAATGAAAGTGCCCCATTGCAAAGCACACTAGGATTTTGAAGGTAGGGCCAGATGAAAGAAAAATGTACCAAATTTAGTCTGTATCTCATTTCTTTATCCCAGGCCTCCTTTTCTCAAGTATAGTATTAAGAGATTGCTGATGTAGGGAATTGTGTATTAATAATGTATCAGATGGAATAATTACTAAGAAATCAGTTTCAGGCCTGGAAATTTAGCTCAGTGGCTAAAGCACCTGCCTGGCAAGCGCGAGGTTGTGAGTTCAATCCCTGGTACCACAAAAAAAAAAAAAAAAAAAAAATCAGTTTCATAACCAATGAGTAGTTTTAATTTAAAAGTCGTGGTGGCTGACCTGCCTTTTCCTCCTTTTTGTAACCATTGTACTTAGGAATTAATTACTCCCACCTGTAATTTCGGTTGGAAGATTGTTGTTTTTGTTTTCATGATTTTTTGGTCATTGTTTCAAGTCTCTAGATTCTAGTTCTGTGCCTACTAACCTTCCCAAGAAAGAAAGTTATATTGTTTCTTTAAAATACTTCCCCTCCCCCTCTTTTTTGTTACCCCCACCACCACCGATTTTAATTAACTGTACAGTGACAGATGGTAGAAAAGGCCCTGCCCAAAATGCTGCTAGTGGGCTAGATTGGGGGTGGTTTCTACGGAGCCTGCTTTAGAAACTAGTCCCTCCCCTCCCCCTTCCAGTAAGCTGTAATCTTGTTAGATGATCTTAAAATGCTATTGACTAATTTGCAGGGCTTTTGAATAAATTTTGGATTTAAAACCCAAGAAACCGTTCCCTTGAGCTCTGAATGCCTTAGCTTTGAAACCAAGGGAGGTACCTTCCAACTTCACCACCCAGTCTTCACTGAAAAGGAAAGTTAAGCCTTTTAACTTTTTCTTTTGCCTCTCCCCCCTCCTTAGTCTGGTACGGCTGCCAGTTGTCATGGCAACGGACTGGGACAGCTGCGCAGTGGCGCCCTGGCAGCTGGGTGGGGGCGGGGGAGCTGCCAGCCCGCCAAGCCCCAGACCTGGGAGGGAAGGCCCCTCCTTTAGCCCAGAGGGAAAGAAAGAACTGGGGCGATCCGGTAGGTAAAGGAGGGAACCCCAATTCATTTAATTTTGGGGCCTTTCATCTGCATGAAGGTATAAAGGAAAAATTTTCTCTTCCCTTCCTCAAACTGAAGAACACATATGTAAATCTGTTTTTCCTGGTGAAGCAGGGGAGACCGTAGCCACAATGCTTCACTGCTTGCATCTAACATGGGGCTGGTTTTAACCCCAGCGCTGTGACCTAAACTGCTCAGCTCCCGGAAATTCCAAGGTGAGTGAGGGTGGGGGCGGGGTACTCTCCCCGGAATATGACATTTCCTGTCTCTGGTGAGGTTGGAGGCAGAATTTTAAAATAAATCAGACAGATTTTCTTGAAGCTTAGTAGTCTCATCAATTCATGGAAAGATTATATTAAAGCCCTCTCCCTACATTGTCCCATACCTCCTCTGCCAAATAAAGTATCTTAAGGAAAACTTACCTTTATTATGGGGTAGTAGTGGGTACAGGCAGTTTTTCAGGTGGGCCTACCTATCGCTGGTAAATTTTAGAGCTGTAGTTTCCAACAATATGTTCTTGTAATAATTTCTTAAAATTTATTAATTTGAAGTGAATTGATAATACAACTTTTTGTGTTTTCTTGAACATAATTCTGAGACTAGTGGACTTTTTTATTCCTATGAGTAGTTTTCTGGTCAAGATGAAAATATTTTATAGAATGTTGAAAAAACGTCTTCAAAGATTACAGCAGTATAGAAGTGAAGTTCAGCTAAGAAAACCGTTCATGGTACTGTATAATACACACCGTAGGTACCATCATTTAACATGGTGAAGGAAGAATTCCTAAAAATGGTTATGAGAACAACAGTGTGCAAACTAAAAAAACAACAAAACTAAACTAAATGCTCTGTTGAGCACCCCCCGATGCGCATACTTCTGAGTTTAACTCAATTTCCGCTTGTGTTGCCTTGCTTCAGCTCCTTGGGGCCTATGAATGGCCCCTCTGTGCTTTGAGGAGCCTTCATGTTTACGCCGAGTCTGGAGCCAGACTTTTTTCCTTCCTCCCCTTTCTCTGGCCCAAAGTCAACTTTAGTTAAGAGGAGAGGTACCTCCTTAACTATTTGGGTTAGTTGAGTTCTGGGAATTACCGAATAATCCAGTGACTGATTGTGAATTTTAAGACTAAAAAAATTTTTTTCCTTCCTTGCTTCTCTCCATCCCCAAATGAGCTTGCTAAAAAGGAGACTTAGTGTGTCTGAGATGTCAGCTTTGCTTTTGTGAGCTGATGGATGCTGTAAAGGGGACAAACTTCGTTTGTGTAAGGGAAATGTACCAAGGTCACTGAGAAAGTGTTGAAAGATGCCTAAGCAGGCTTTTTTTATCTTTTATTTTTTGCCCTGCTTAAAAGACTGCTCAGGAGGCTCAGAGAAAAGTTACACTTTGGTGACTTTTCTCTTTTCATTTATAAACCCTTATTTACATTGGAGGGAAAGGTTTTCTTCTGTCTTTGTAAATTTTCCTAAAGGTTTAGCACATTTGAGTCCCTGGTTTATAAACACAAAAGTAGCCAGAATGTATACTACGCTATTTATTATTTGGAATATGAAAACAGGACCTTGACAGCTATGCCATCTAATAATTTTGATCTCTTTAAATGAAAAGAGAACTCATTGGAAGTGAAGATTGACCCATTTTTTAAAATTAAATTCTTAGGAATTGTCTGTATAATGATTATAGATCCAGGAAAAGGGGGCTGGCAACTTGGTGTTCTACCCTCCTCCATCAAGATAGTTTTTAATCTTTTTCTTTTTTTTTTTTTTTGTCTTTTTTTGAGACAGGGTCTTACTATGCAGTTCCAGTTCAGGCTGGCCTTGTGCTCACTTTGTAGCCCAGGCTGGTCTCAAATTTGCAACAATCCTCCTGCCTCAGCCTCCTGAGTGCTGGGATTACAGGTTTGCACTACCACCACTCCTGGCTCAGTTTTTAATCTTGACTTGGCTAGTAACCATTTTGTCCTTCCCCTTTGCAGGAACCCAGTGGCCTTAGTCCTTCAGGTGGAACAGTGTGCGACATGGGAAAGAAAACCAAGAGGACCGCTGACAGTTCTTCTTCAGAGGATGAGGAGGAGTATGTCGTGGAGAAAGTGTTAGACAGGCGTGTGGTTAAGGGACAAGTGGAGTATCTGCTGAAGTGGAAAGGCTTTTCCGAGTAAGTGCTTTTTTTAGGCTGTAAGACTATGTAAAGTTAGAAACCTTTAGCTTACTTGCTGATGAGCCACTCATTTTTGTCTTTTCTCCTTTTCAATGAGCTATATGTGCACCCTCCTGAGGACTTACTGTTTTGGTGACATGGCTTTCTAGAGGCAGTATAATGATGTGGTTAGGGACGCAGCACTGGAGCCAGAGTGTCTCAGTCCAGATTACTGCTATACCACTTGTAATACTAGCTGGATGATTTTGGCTAATTTCCTTCATATTTTTCTTCATAAGAAATAGTATTTAAACAAAGTTGTTGGGTAGATGTCCAAGCATAAAGTAAATATAAATTGTTACTAGTACTCTTGAATACAATTTAGCTAAAATGTATACATTTAAATAATGAGCAGGAAAAATAAATAATGAGCAGAGCATGGTGGTGTTCATTCCTAATGTCAGCAGTAGGGGGGGTGAGGCAAGAGAACTGTGAGTTCAAGTCTAGCACTGGCTATTTAATGATTTAATAAGACCTTGTCTCAAAATAAGTTTTTAAGAAAGCGCTGGGATGGGCTGGGGATTTAGCTCAGCAGCATAAGTGCTTGCCTGGCAAGTGCGAGGTTGTAAGTTCGATCCCTGGTACCAGAAAAAAGCCAAAAAAAAAAAAGGACTGGGTGTGGTGATACACATGTATAATCCCAGCACCAGGAAACTGAGGCAGGAAGATCTCTATGAGTTCCAGGCCAGCCTGGATTACATAGTGAGACCCTGTCTCAAAAACAAAGGTGGAGGAGCTAGGAATATAGCTTATTGTGAAGGCCTTGGGTTCAACCCTCAGTACAAAAAAGAAGATGGAAGGGTCAATTCTATAACTCACAGTTCTCCAAAATTAGATATTGGAATTGTCTTAAGATAAAATACTCATTTTATTTTATTTTAATTTTTTCTTGGTGCTGGGGCTTGAACTCATGACCTTGTGCTTGCCAGGCAGGCACTTATGTCACTGAGCTAAATTCCCTGCCCAAAATACTCATTTTAATGAGGGTTTAAATTTCAGGCCAAGATTTTATTTGTAAAAATTTCAAACACAGAGCCTAGGTTGGTGACATACTTTTAATCCTAGCTACTTGGGAGGCTGAGGCAAAAAGATTGTAATTTTGCAGTCAGTCTGGATGATTTAGCAAGACATAATCCCAAAATTAGAAAAATATTCTGGGATTGTAGCTCAGTGATGACTGGGTTACATCTCTAGGATCACTGTAAAAATTAAAAATATAGAGGTGAAGTGAAAAATTTTGTAGTGAACACTTAGTTTTCGTTGTTGATTCTCTCTCTCTCTCTCTCTCTCCCTCCCTCCCTTCTCTCTGTTTTTCTTTTTGAGATAGGATTGCTACATTAATCCAGGCTGGTCTTGAACTCACTATGTATCCCAGGCTAGCCTCAAAGCTCATGCCTCATTATCCAGAGTAGCCTTGAACTCTGTGTAGCCCAGGCTAGTCTCATACTCTCTGTGATCCTCCTGCCTTAGCCTGTCAAGTGATGAGATTACAGATGTACATTACCACACTTGGTCTAGGCATATAGTGAAGCACAGAAAAAGTAGTTTGAAGACAACAACGATGTGAATCTGTAATTTTCTTTTTTAAAAAAATTTATTTATTGTTTTGTCTTTTTTGAGAATGTTTCACTAAATTGTTAAGGATAGACTCAAATTTGAGATCGTCTTGCCTTAGCATTTCAAATAGCTGGGATTACAGATGTTTACCACCGAGCCTACTGTGATTACTATATTAGATATCACATTGTTTGTTTGTTTGTTTGAGAAAGGGTCTCGTAATTCAGGCTGGCCTTACTCCCTATGTAGCCCAAGCTAGCCTCAAACTTAGGCAATCCTCCTGACTCAGTGTCTCAAGTGCTGGGATTTCAGGCTTGTGCCACCACACTTGGCCCAATTTATGTATGTATATATGTATTTATTTTAAGATAAGAGTCTTGCTTTGTAGTTCAGGCTGGCCTTCAACTAACAATGATCCTCGTGTTTTAGCCTTCTAAATGCTAGGATTACAGGTGGGCACTACCATGCGTTGCAGAATATCACTTTTTTTTTTTGTCTTTTTGAGACAGAGTCTGTCTATGCAGTTCAGGCAGGCCTTAAGCTTAGTTTGTAACCTAGGTTAGTCTCGAATTTGTAATGATCCTCCTGCCTCAGCCTCCTGAGTGCTGGGATTATAGGCGTGAGCCACCACGCCTGGCTGGACATCACATTTTTAGAGTGCACAGCATGTACTGGGAATGTAGTTCATTTGTAGAATGCTTAACCTAACATGATTTTTTTTTTATACTGGGAATCAAATTTATGACCTTGTACTTGTTGGGTACTGTGCTGTGCTGTGCTGTGCTGCTGAGCTGTATCCCTGGCTCTGGCCAAACATGTTTGAAGCGCCGAGTTTAATACTCAGAACCACAAAACAAACAAACAAAAAAAACACAACCAAAAACTAAATAAAATATGATGAAAAATTTAAATTTAGGATTTTTTTTGACAGAGTCTCACTATGTACCCCAGGCTGGCCTCGAACTCATGGTGATCCTCCTGCCTCAGCTTCCCAAGTACAGACCTGTGACCCTATATTCAACTCAAAAAAGAACTATTTTAATGATATATTATAATAAAAGTTATGGGAATGTGGTCTAGGTCATAAAATATCTTTTATATTCTCACCCTTTTGGTGGTATGAGATGATACAGTACTTGTCTGATGAGATGAAGTAAGGTGAATGATGTAGGCATTGTGCTGTAATATTAAGCTACTACAAAAGTATTATTTGAACCAGCACTGTGATACAGTGCCCTTCAGTCTGTCCAAGGGGCACAAGACTGGGTCCAGCAGACCCGTCCCTTACTTTTCTCTTGTAAATTTGTACTTTACCATTATAGTAGTCAACTGTACATCTCAGTATCTTTCCCTCAGGGATACAGAAACCCCAATCTATGTGTTTACTCACTTGGTATGATGATTGGCAAGGAGTGTGCATGTGTGCAAAAGTGGCAAAATGAGATTTGTACCTACCTTATGCTCCATCTAACTTATTTTGTGTATGTTTACCCAAGCATCACAGAAGGTCCAGTAGACCCACACTACTCCAGGATTTGTTTTTAAAAAATTTTCTTTTTATTTTTCTGGTAGAAATATCCCAGTTCATTACAATAGCACATGAAAAACAAGATTTGCAAGTTTTGGAGGAGGTAAAAAATGAATCTGAGGATTTAGCTCAGCAACCCAAGCACTTGTCTGGTAAGCATGAGGTTGTGAGTTTGATCCTTGGTACCAAAAAAAAAAAAAAAAGAAGAAGGGGAGGAGGAGGAGGAAGAGGAAGAGGGAGGAAGAAGAAGAAGAAGAAGAAGAAGAAGAAGAAGAAGAAGAAGAAGAAGAAGAAGAAGAAGAAAGGAAGGAAAGAAGGAAGGAAGGAAGGAAGGAAGGAAGGAAGGAAGGAAGGAAGGAAGAAATCCTTAGAGTACTCATGCATGGATGATGAAGATGATCCACTATGGGAAAATACATGCTTTTATAACAGAAGAGTGGTGTGGGTAGATGATACTGATGATGATGACTTTGACAATGGCCATGTGAGCCAGAGTTCCTGTGACAGTTAAATGGAGAAAGAATGGAATGATACACAGGGAATGGAGACTTTGATTCAGATGACTAAGAAGGCAACAATGTGAGTAAATATTTGACTAGTCAAAATGTTGCAAATTGGCTGTACCACCCAGTGGAACAATCCAGTGTTAGAACTAGGCCTGAAAAAGTAGTGAAGATCTTGGCAGGAGTGAACCATTTTGGACAGAATGCTAATGATATCAATCACTATTGGAAATTGTAATAAATAAAATGCTGCAAGATGCTGTGAAATATACAGAGTCTGAAATGCAAGTAAAACATTCTGTATGCACCAATAACCATATTAAAAAAATATATTGTATAACCTCACTAGCTGAACTGAAAATTTTCATAGATTTGTTTTACTTAGCAGGGATTTCTCATGGTAATTGTAAGAATGTAAAAGACTTACAGAAAAATGATGGGTCGAAATATGGCATAAAAATTCATGCCCTTGTTGGGGCCGGGAGTATAGCTCAGTGGCACAGTGCCTGCGTGGCAAGCACAAGGTCCTGAGTTTGATTCTTGGTTCCAAAAAATAAAAAAATTCATGCCCTTGTACATATGAAGACTTGCTATAGTTTCAGTTTACACATTTATCCTAAAATGCACCTATCAGGTCCTTACTTGTGTAGAAATAAACTGAATGGTGTTGGTTGTAAGTGAACTTGTTGCCTGTCTCCCAAACTAGTTGGAATATGACATTCGACAGTTGGTTTACTGGTTTCCAGTTGATGTCACACTTGCTAACAGAGCACAAGTTGACCAACACAGGAACTGTACACAGGAACAAAGCAGAAATTCCAAGTGAAATGTTGCAATTTCAAAACAGAATTGTATAGTACTATCTTTAGATTTCAGAAAGATACAACATTGGCCTTGTATATGACAGAAACAAACTCAATAAAATGGAAGCCTGAGATGCAAACTTTCAACAACAAAACAAAGGTGGAGTAGGTATTGTTGATGAGTTATACATCAAGTATTATGCCATTTGAAATACAAAACATGGGTCAGGGTTGTGTTTTACTTGATCCTAAATATGTGGCATAAGTCGTTTGATAGTTTACAAAGAAAATAGCAAGCACAAAATATCATGGAGAAATTTTCTTCTAGGATTGAGACGAGCTCATGAGAGATCATTTATTATAACAGGAAAAACATAATGTTTCTGCCCAGGGAATTGCACAAAAAAATTATGGAGCACACTGGTGACTTGACAGGTGAACAGGCAGGCACAGCATCACAAAGACATACAGTGACAACAGGAAAACAAAAAAAGATGTTAACTGTGCCCTACAGGAAAGTACAGGAAACCAAAACATATGTGCTATCAATGTGACACTTCTGTATGGAACATACAGTGTCATTTATGAAGACTGCCTTCTGTGTGACAGTTGAAGCAAAGATTTTTCTGTGGTAGACTTTTGTTTGTATTTACATTGTAGTTCACATAGGTTTTTATTTCTGATGTTATCTTTTAGGTTTTATAAGCAGGTAAACAGCCAATGTGAAAATGTTGATGTCTATTGTAAGTGCTCATTACATATTTGATATTTCATTTTCTTGCTAAGTGCATGATGGTACAGTATAATGGGAAGCTCCTAACAAAATATGAAGAGAGGTGGCTAGACTGCCACATAGGGAAAGGATAGCTAAGCACATGTGCTGGCAGTGTGAGACACATGCATGAAACATGGAGTTGTCATGTGTGACGACTACCTTGGGTATGACAGTTAAAGCAAAGCTTATTTTTTTGGTGGAGTTCTATTGGTATTTTCATTGTAGTTGATATGGAATTTATTTCTGATGTTATCTTTTAGGTTTTGTAAGCAAGTACATAGCTAATGTGAAATGTTGATGTCTTTCTAACTGTGCAATACATATTAAGAATTTCATAATGTATTTTATTGATATTTTATGTTCCTGTTAACAACACACTGTATAATATCATAAGAACCTCATAACAAAACAGCAAGACCACTGAGGTGTCAAGTATGTCCTCCAAAAAGTTAGGAAAACAAAGGATATGTGCTGTTAGTGTGAGTGATGTGTGTGTGTGTGTGTGTGTGTGTTATGGCGTTGTCACCTGTGCAGACTGCCTTAGGTGTGATAGTGATTTTTTTTTTTTTTTTTTGTAGAGTGCTATTGGTATTTTCATTGAAGTTCATGCAGGATTTTTTTTTCTCATCCTTTTGAGGAAAAGTTTCACAGTGCAATTCAGGCTGGCCTTAAGCTCACTTTGTAGTCCAGGCTAGCTTTGAACTCACAGTGATCCACCTGCTTTAGCATCCCGAGTGCTGGGATTACAGGTGTGCACCACCATGCCCAGCTATTCATATAGGAATTTATTTCTGATGTTCTTTTTTAGACCAGAAACCAGTTGATGTTGAAAATTTTAATGCTTTTTTATAAATAATAAAAATTCAATACTTTATTTTTGTGATTTTTTTTTCCCCGTTACATATTCTAAAGAATAAACATGGGTCTGACAGACCCATGTTTATGCACTTTGATGACAAATTAACAAGACAACTACTAAGTGACTAAATGGTTAGTAGTATATGGATATTCTGGACAAAGATGTGATTCACATTCTAGACAGACCAGAGTAAGTTTGAGATTTCATCACATCACTCAGAACAGGCTGCTATTTAAAATGTATTGTTTATTTCTGGAGTTTTCCAGATATTAGTTCTGGACTGCGATTAACCATGGAATGTGAAACTATAGATAAGAGGGAGCTTCTGTATGTGCTAGGCAGTGATCATATGTTACCACTAGTGTTCTTAATCCTCATTAAAAACCTTTAGAAGTATTTTCAGTTTCTAGATGAGGAAATTAGTGAAGCTATTTCCTAAAGATTGTATAACTTTTACAGGTTGTAAAACAGGATACAATATCAGATTACTTTGATTTCCAAAACCCAGCGCTCTTTTACAATTATATTATGCTAACTATTGAGTGAAAATTGGTTGAAGTTGAAAATGGTTGAAGTACCAAAATGGTAGGAAAACAGATTTCCTATTATTGGCAGACTACACCCCACCCTCTGGTCTACTTGTGTTAGTGGCCACCCTCTTCTTGATTGTTTTGTTTTGTTTGAGACAGTCTCACTTTGTATTTCAGGCTAGCTTCAAACTCTAAATCCTCAAGTGTCAGCTTCATGAGTTCTTGAATTACAAGCATACACAACCATGATGTCCTCTTGATTTTGTTGCCTTAATTTCCTGTTGTCTATGGCCTTGGGGGAAAGTTAGTGGGTAATTTTTTCCCTTGAAATAAGGGATATAAAGGAAAGGAAAGGCCAGCTTGCCTTTCTCTCTTCTCCTTTTCTTTTTTCTTCTTTTTGTCTTTTGTGAGACAGTGTGTTGCTATGCAGTTCTGGCTGGCCTTGAGCTCACATTGTAACCCAGGTTGGTCTAGAACTCAGTGATCCTCACCTCAGCCTCCCTGAGTGCTGGCACTACAGGTATAAGCCACCACTCCCGGCTTGTTTTCATTTTTCTTCTCTTCTCTTTTCCTTTTTTCTTTCCTCCTGTTTCCCATCCTTTCTTTTCTTCCCTTCCTCTCCCTCATCTTTCTTGCCTTTATCTCCTCCACCCTTCCTCCCTCTGTTTGAACTCACTAGGTAGCCCAGGCTAGCTTGAATTTGTGGCGATTCTCCTGGCTCAGCATCCTGAGTACTGGGATTACAGGTGTGCACCACCACAACAGCCAAAGATGGTTGTTAAAATAGCCTTATTCAGGTATACACTATAAAATTCACCCACTGAAATTATCTATTTCAGTGATTTTTTGTAAAGTTACAGGGTCGTACAACTATTACCATACTTCAGTTTCAGAAAGTTTACACACACACACACCCATTCCACTGAGCCTGTTTATGGTTTGTCACTGTGTCACTTTCAGCTTTGGTCTTCAGCTTCAGGAAACCACCGATCTGCTTTCTGTCTAAAATTTATCGTGCCCTAGGCGTTTTACATAAATGGAATCAGAAAGCATGTAGCCTCTTCTGCTTTCTTGCACTTAGTATAAAGTTTCCAAGGTTCTTTCAAGTTATTTCTTTTTGTTGCTAAATAGTATTCCATTGTATGGATATACTTTTTTTTTTTTTAAATTCATTTACTGATGGGTATATTTGAATTTGTTTTCTGGTTTCCCTATTAAAATGTTCCTGGAAATTATTGTGTACAAGTCTTTATGTAGACATGTGTTTTCATTTCTCTTGAGTAGAATTTTAGGATTAAATTTGTTATAGAATCAATTTGTTGATTGTTTTGATTACTCTGTTGGGGATCAAATCCAGGGCCTCACACAAGCCAGGCAAGAGCTCTGTCACACTGTCCAGCTGCATATTATGTCTTTTTTTTTTTTTTTTTTTTTTTGAGGCATTGTCTCATCTATGTAGCCCAGGCTGGCCTTGAACTCATAGCAATCCTCCTGACTCAGCCTCCCGAGTGCTAGGATTATAGGCATGTACTACTACACTCAGCCTATATTGCTTTAAACATAGGGTTTATCTCCTTTTTGCCTACATGTGCTATTTAAGATAAGACTTTGGATTTTTTCCCCTCTCATTGTGTACCTTTTTTTTTTTTTTTTTTTCCTGTTCTTGCTCAGGGAGCATAATACCTGGGAACCAGAGAAAAATTTGGATTGCCCTGAACTAATTTCTGAGTTTATGAAAAAATATAAGAAGATGAAGGAGGGTGAAAATAATAAACCGAGGGAGAAGTCAGAAAGTAACAAGAGGAAATCCAATTTCTCAAACAGTGCCGATGATATCAAATCCAAGAAAAAAAGAGAGGTAAGCTTCCTTCTCTTTTCCCTAAAAACTATTCTTTTTCCACCTCCCACCCTTAGAGGGTCTGTATTTTAGTGACTTTTGTGAGGTAGGTAAGTTACAGAACAAAGGAGCAACAAGGAGGGTGTGTAGGCGCCCCCTTCTGGTTGAGTGAGAAGTGTGCATTGTGGTCATTGTATTAAAGTGGCCAAATTAATTTTAGTTTTTTGTCTTTTTGAGACAGAGTCTCGTTATGGAGTTCAGGCTGGCCTTGGGCTCACTTTGTAGCCCAGGCTGGTCTTGAATTTGCCACAATCTGTCTGCCTCAGCCTTCCAAGTGCTGGGATTACAGGAGTGTGCCACCATGCCTGGCTACTAAAGTGGCAAAATTAAATCCATAAAACATTAAAACATTCTACCTTCTCCATAAATAATATAAATAGTTGTTTTACTGAGGGATTATCTTTTTTTTTTTTTTTTTTATCGGTACTGGGGATCGAACTCACAACTGTGCGCTTGCAAGGCAGGCGCTTATGCTGCTGAGGTAAATCCCCAGCCCCCTAAGGGATTATCTTTTGTGAATTGTTTTAAAGGATGGAAATGAATTTTGGTTTTTGCTTGTTTGGTTTGGTTTTTTGAGATAGGCTCTCATTAAGGCTTGAATTTGTTATCTACCTGCTTCAGCCACTCAGAATGCGAGGATTACAGACATACCCTAATACATCTGGCTAAAATTAGCCATTATATTATATTACCTTATATATTTATGTATTTTTGAGATAAAGTCTTGCCATGTAGTTCAAGGCTGGTCTTGAACTCAGATCTTCCTACCTCTGCCTACCTTACCTGGCTAAAATTAACCATTTTAAAGTAGACATTTCAATAATATTTATATTCTTTCTACTCCAAATAAGAAACTAATTTTTATCTTCCTTGTGAGTGTATTGGATAGTCTAGAAAGTATATTTGTGCAATTTTGGCAGATTCAATAGCTTTACTCCTCATCTTTAGCTCTGAAGTAATTTGCATGAGCACTGTTATTGCCTCTCTTTCTCATCTGTTTTACATTTGTGTGTGTGCATATACACACTCTACCCCCTAGCTTTCACTTCATTTATTTCAATGTTATGAAGCCTTTTGTGGTGAAGGACATATGAAACACTTAAAAGTTTAATAAAATGAGAGCATAAGTCTACTTCTGAATTTTCTAGCATCCCTGCCACAAGAACCCCTTTTTATCTTCATTCTGCTTGAATACCCATCTTTCTCTAGCATTGATTCTCAACCTACTTGCACATTAGAATCATTGCAAGGATGGGGTTGGGGTGGAAGGTCCTTTAAACAATCTTCAGTTCCCAAGATGGGCCCCAAACCAGTTAAGTAAGCATTTCAGTGGGGTTGACCTGGGTGTGAGGATTTTCTAGGTGATTCCTGGTTTCCATAGAGGAAGAAATGAGAAACCAGGTTAACAAAATGAACTGAAATGACTATGAAGGCTAGAAGAGAAAGTGGATCCTCAATTTATGTCTATGTCCTTCTTTCCTTTTTTAAATTTCTAAAATTTTTTTATTTTGGTACCAGGGATCCAACTCATGAGCTCACGCTTGCCAGGCAGGCACTTATGCCACTGCTTCTTCCCATTTTTAATTCTGTTTTTTCACAACCTTACTTAAAAACTGTCCTATTCTGGTGAAGTCCATATTACTACTATATTGTATTGATAAAGGATTTGAGAAAGCTGTCTAAGGAGCTCCAGACATAATTCCCCACATCCGCGCCCCCCCCCCCATCTTTTTTATCAGTCTTTTGTATTTGGGCTTTTGTCATTTGACTCATTTTGTATTAAAAACACAACCAACATACCGTAAAACCAGGCATTTGTGACAGATAGTATGTATGTCTGCAACCTAGCATTTCTATCCTTTGAAAAGGGAGCTTTATGAATAACCTGGCTCAGTGCCACTGGTCAGTGCAGTTTCATTCCTGGGCCAGGTTCTGAAGCTGCCAACCTTGGAAACAGCCCTATGTGTGTCCCTTACATCATAATGTTCATCTGGGGCCCCTGATAGGAATCTCAGCAGTACTGGTGGCTGTCAGGCAGCTGGAAGATAGATGGCTATATGTTTTAAAGGTACAGGAGGGGATTGTGTTTCCTTCTTTAGACCACTGCAGAAGAAATTTGTTAGTCGGCATTATGCCTGATTTAAGATTACTGCCTGTGTGATGATTTTAGCATTTTCTTCGCCTCGGCTGCTTTTCAACAGCTTGACATTTTTCTTCCATTTCCCTCTCCTTCCCTCCCTATGTGGCAAACTCTGTTCAGCTGCCAGCTATGATTTACTACTTAGTCTATGTGCCAGCATTCCAGCTGTGAACAGCTGTGTGCACATCTGGGAACCTCTTTCCCTAAACGGCCCCCAAAAGAGGCTATGTTTTTAAAAATCAGTATCTCTCCTTGATCCATGCATGGAATTTCCTCCCTATTGTGGTTTCTGGTATATTTGCGGGCAACCTGGGCCCTCCATGCTTTTGTATCTCTCAGAGGAAAGTAAGGTAAATATCAGATCAAAGAGATCTTATGAAAATCAGACACTAGAGAGTCTGTTCATTTGAAAAGTCTTTGTAATTTTTTTTTGTGCTCCTACTAGGTAAACTAGTATTATTCTCCACAATAGTTTTTTGAAATTATCTGGTTTGCATAACATGTTACTTTTTTGCTCTTATCACTGCACCTTGATCAGACCTTGTGTTCCTCATCTCTATTGCATTCAGAGCAAGTTCCACCACTCCTTTCCTGAGTTACCAGCTATCTAGTTGGCAATTACAGTCCAGTTCTACCTTCTAATGTTAATAACTCATCCACATTGGGAAGGGATAGACAGACCAGCCAAGCATATGTATGGGTATTGGTACTTTTGATTTTTGAAATTTTCAGTCTTATAGTATTGACATTGTATCACTCTTACCTTTTTTCATAATGTAAATGGCTGAAAAAAATTCAAATTATTGATCAATGTTAAGGTAAATTGAAAGTCTTTTTAAAAAAACCTTGAAAAAAACAATTTGAGAGCTAGTATATTTAAAGTTTATAAAATGACAAAGTTTTGTGAGGGTAAAAATGGACTTGTTTATCATCTTAGAAATGACAGTATAGAGGTGGTCTACTTACACTGTTAAGGAGATTCAAAGTGAGTAGATTAGAGGAATTCTAACATGATTCCAGAATATCTCTTGGGATATTAAAGACTTTTAGGGATCATTGTTAATCTTTTGAAGGAAATACTAGGAATGACAACTAGATCTTCTTGCAAAAACACCTCTTGGGGCTGGGCATGGTGGTACACATGTGTCATCCCAACACTCAGGAGGCTGAGGCAGGAGAATCACTGCAAGTACAAGGCCAGCCTGGGCTATATAGTGAGTTCAAGGTCAGCCTGAACTGGATATCAAGATTCTGTTTCTAAAAACAACAACAAAAATCTCTTGGCATCATTGTTGCTGGCTAACATAGTATTATCTGTCTGGCCTTTCTTTTCCTTTCCTTTTCTTCTCTCTTCTTTTCTTTCTTTTTTTCTACTGGCTACATCCCCAGTCTTTTTTTGTGGTGGGGGGTATTGGAGATCGCACTCATGACCTTGTGCTTGTCAGGCAAGCATTGTGCCACTGAGCTATATTCCTGGCTTTTTATGTTTTATTTTGAGGCAGGCTCTTACAAGGTATCCAGACTGGGCTCAAACTTGTGGTCCTCCTGCTTCAGCCTTCCAGAGTGCTGGGATAATAAGCATGCTCTCTCACTAGTACAATACACCTTGTTAAGTGATATTAATGCAGGTGGTGCTCTGTTGAACTAGGAAACAGACTGTTTTCTCCAGACTGTAACCATTTTTTGTCTTCTGTTTATAGCAAAGCAATGATATTGCTCGGGGCTTTGAAAGAGGTTTAGAACCAGAAAAGATTATTGGAGCAACAGATTCCTGTGGTGATTTAATGTTCCTGATGAAATGGTGAGAGATTTGTCCTTCCTTTACAGTTGTGTTTCTTTTCCAGTGACTTGAATTTGTGTGGAATATAGGTGGCAAAATTGACAGTTCCCAAACTAAGAATTTTGAACATGAGAGATTCTTAACCAGTCCTCAAACTTGGAGCAATCATCCTGTGTGTCTGCCAGTATTCTGGGATTATAGAAGTGCTTCATTACGTCCCAGCCATAGAGACAGAGAGAGAGAGAGAGAGTGTGTGTGTGTGTGTGTGTGTGTGTGCGCGCCTGGATTGAGGTACATTCTCAACACCTTAAGTCTCGCTAATTTGCTCAGGCTGAGCTTGATCTGTGGTCCTTTTACCTCAGTCTCTGAGAGCGCAGGTATGTACCACCACTCCTGGTTTAAATTTGTTTTCTTACAGTGCTAATTTGTGACCAAAGGGGTAATGAGTATTTAAATACCATAAGAAGCCAAGCATAGTGGTGCATGACTGTAATCCCAGCACTCTGGGAGATTGAGGCAGGAGGATGACGAGTTTGAGATCAGTTTGGGCAATTTGAGTGACTTAACAAGAACCTGTCTCAAAATTTAATACTGTTAAAAGGGCGAGGGTATAGCGCATTTAGATTATCCAGAAACTAAATAGATCAATTTATACATAGCCAGTAGAGCTGAATGTAGGTTTGTGTTCATTCACACTTACACACATATAAAAATTTTGAAAGTAGAATATTTATAATCATTTATCTTTTTGAACTTTTTTCTATCATGTTTTACATCTAAATTCCAACTGTAGGTGTTTGTGTCTGTCTGATAATTGCTCTTCACTCAAAATTTAATCCATTTAATTAAATATCTCCTTAAATACTGGACTGTTAGGCATACTCTTTCCTTTTAAAATGGAATTTGAATTCAGGGCCTTCATGCTGAGCTCTAGCCTGTTCTCTTTCTCCCCTCTCTCCCCTCTCCCTCCTGCCCTTTGAAATTTGAGTCCCAGTCTGATTAAATTGCCCAGGTTGAGTGTGAACTTGGAATCTTCCTTAGCCTCCCAGAATACTGGCATTATGTACATATGCCACTGTTTCTGGCTATTCTTTTCTCTTTGTTTTGGGGAATGAGGTGGGAAATCTAATCTAGGGCCCTCACACATTCTAAGTATGTGTTCTGCCACTTAGCTACACACCCTGCCCTATTAGTTTTTTGAACCAGGAATCGAACTCAGGATCTTGAGGTTGGGTTTTTGTTGTTTGTGTACTGGGAATCAAACTCATGACCTCATGCTTGCCAGGAAGGCACTGTGCCACTGAGCCATATCCCCAGCCTGAGATTTGTTTGTTTTGTTTTGTTTATTTGTTTGTTTGTTTGTTTTTAAAGACAGGGAATTGTGTCAGTGATGTGCAGTCCAAACTGGCTTTGAACTCATGGGTAGGGATCCTCCCAAGTGCTGGGATTACAGGTGTGTGCTACCATGCCTGCCCCCCCTCCATTAGAGTTCTTTTCACCTTGAAATCAAGGTGAAAAAATCAAGTCAGCTAATTCTAGAGCACTGGGATTACAAGAGTATGCTGTCACACCCAGCTCAATGAAGTCCGTATAATATGCAAGCCTATATTTAGACTGAGTTTTTTCATTCTTATTCCCTCTCTTTCTAAGTGTCATATTCTTTCTCTCTAGGAAAGATACAGATGAGGCTGACCTGGTTCTTGCAAAAGAAGCTAATGTGAAATGTCCACAAATTGTGATAGCATTTTATGAAGAGAGACTGACGTGGCATGCATATCCTGAGGATGCGGAAAACAAAGAGAAAGAAACTGCGAAGAGCTAAAGGAGGGGGTGGTCTCTATCATTTCTCTTTGTACATAATACATTCACCTCCCTACCTCCTCTCCCTTTTTCCCAACCCCTTCTACCCTAAACACATCCATAAAAAATGTGCTTATCACTGTGCTCCACAGGAGAAATGTTGGTATTGGTTCTCTTGTAACATAACTGATGGTCTGATTCATGATAAGTGTCTCTCTGTGAAGACCAGGTATTTACATACTGTATGTAATTCCCACAAAGTTTTCCTTTGCCCTGATCTCTTCCTTCTGCACTCCTGTGACCTGAAGATAAGTTTTAACTTTTTAATCACCTTAGAGTCTTGATCTTTTCAGGGTTGGTTGCTTTTAGATTGGGGGATGTTATAGCGAAGATGATGAATTTTAGTTTCTTGCTTTGTTTCTTAGAACATGTTGATGACCAGCTGACCTTTGTTTTAACATGTTGGGTTGGAAAGGATGTTGCTCATCTTTTAAAAAGCCAGTAGCAACTGCCTACCTGTTGGGACTTTCCCAACCTTGTTCGGCTCTACCCAGGAGAATACAGGGTCCCTGGTGTGGTCTTCTGGGCCACCTTCTGTAGTTCTTTCTCACCTGTCCTCTCAGAGTAGCTCTGTCCTTTTGAGGACTTGAAATTTTACATTGAAATTTGTCAGGGCACTTCTTTTAGCCCAGGATTTTTGACCTTGTTTTTACTAATCACTGATTCTGCTTCTGTAAAGTGGTGTCAATTTGTCATGAAATGACAAAATTATCAACTCTGGAGAGCCTGAGCTGTAGTACAGGAGGATGATGGGGATAGGGACAAATACAGTTGTCTTTCTTTATCACACATAGAATGTATGTGTTCTTTCCTTCCATCCCTCATATTTAGACTATTTATGTAGATGTGAGTGATTGCCTGGTGCTTGCTTGTGCCAAGGTGCTAGGCACCCTCCAACCCTGCCAACTTTTATGGCCTCCCAAAGCATTCTTGTTACCAAAGAGGCTTCAAACCTGATCTCACTTCTCGGTGGATCCAAGTTTCCCTTCCACATCATTTTTTTCGTTGGGGAATTCTTGGAGGGCAGCCATTGGCCACAGTGTTACTTTTAAATACTCAGCAATTACAAGTTTTCTGCTTGCTTCAGTCCTGGATTTGCCACCAGGAGTCCTTTTCCCTTTTTCCACTCTTGAAATTTTGGTTGTATCTTATATTTGAAAAACAAATTTCCACCTGGAATTTCACCTGGATAATCTTTCAGGAAGATTATCACCTGAGAATGTGACAAGTCCTGGTATTAGCATATTGACACAACTTCTCACTACTCAGCAAAATATTTCCCTTTTGATTTTCTGTGCTTTGCTATTCTGTTGAGAGTCCCCTCCCCCATCATATCCTCCTCTGCCTTTGTCTCCCGAGAAATCCTCTGCTTTTCTTCATCTTTTCTTGTAGTTGGGGGGGGGTGTGACCTGGGGGTCTACTGAGTCAGGACTGATAGGAAGGAAATGGCAGGGTTTTGGGCATCTTTCTTTTTCCCAAAACAGGAAATGAGAATAAATGCTTGAAGCAGCCTTAATTCTGGAGTTCACCAGCCACTGAGGTGGTTTTTGTTGTTGCTTTTGAGTTTTAAAACATACAGCTGTCTGGCCAGAAGCATTCAGCCATTTCTGGGTTATTCATAGTAATGAGGGGCATGGATAGAATGATTTAGTCCACAGATGAGCCAAATAATATGCAAATCATACGCCAATTTGTGGCATTGTTAAAATCGCTTCCCTGCTCTGCTGCTGATTGAATTCTGTGGGCTTGTATAAATTATGTCAAAAATTATATGGCACAGTTAAAGAGACAGCTGTTGCTGCAGTGACATGACAGACTGGAACAATGAAGCTTTTGGTTTAAGTCAGCCTAGAGAAAATCGTTCTGAATAGTAATGTGATTGGGTGAGAGCTCATAACCCATACCTTGTGTGGATGGGAGTTTTATCTCCATACTCCTTTACTCTGAAGGAATTAAGACAAAGTCAAGTGCTGGATAATTGACAGTTGTTTATACTTACTCTGGTGGGCACCGCAAAGAAGGATGTTCAGAAAACAGATTTGTCATACAAGTAACCCAGGGTATCAGTGAGGGCAGACAAGAATAGGAAGAAAGTAAGCCAAGGCTCCTGAGGAGGTGATTTGCAACTGGAGAAAAATGACAGTCAGTTTCTGTAGGCTATGTATTCCAGTAGTACTGGCCATGTAAACTGCAGTAACAATGTCTAAAACTAAACAACCTAGCATGTGGACAAAGAACACAGCAGCATTTGGTGCTAAGATTGGTCCTGAGAAATTAGGAACGTATGGTTACCATGGTTCAATGTTAATGTTAATGAACATGATTAATGTTCAAGACAGTAATTAAAATCTGGTTTTCTTTTACCGAAATAATTCCAGTATCATCTACTACTTATTGTCCCTTTAATACTTTTCACTTCATCTTTGTGTCCTCAGCTGATAGAATCCTGTTTTTTTTTTTTAAAACTTAACATCACCAAAACAACTTTTGTTCTCTCCTTGCTAATAGCCCTGAGCACAAAGGAAAGCAGGTACAATCCTGTGCCTCTAGCATTTGTTAGTGCTGAGTAGCTGTCCTTTCCCTTAGAAATTTGTAGCTTCATACAGAAAACTTTCATTGGGATTTCTCCCTCTGAAGAGAGAGAGAACCATGGGCAAAGTACTTTTAAGCACTTAGGTCTCAGGTGGTCACATTGTATATTTTTCTTGCTTAATTCTCTTTTAAGACATCTTTCTCATGCAGAATTTCTTCTAGTAATCAGCAGTAAATGATAACCCTTTCTACAGAGTTATCAGTGCTTTCCTCATTTAGCCAGTCTTTCAGTCTTGAGCAGATGTGTTAAAAGATCAACTACTGTGAAGGTCAGCCTGGTTGAAGGTGCCCATTTTACACCTGGGGAGAGGCATATTGGTTTTTTTCTCCCATCATTACCATTTATTAACAAACACTTTGTTACAAAAAAGGCTTGAGGTACATCTGTTAATATCTGAGCATCAATCTCTGAGTTAATACAGTTTTATTCAGGTACTCCAAGAGGATAATTTCTCACTGGGCACAGTGCCCCATGCCTATAATCCTAGCACTCTGGGAGGTTGAGGGAGAAGGATTACAAATTTAAGCCCAGTGTTGGCAACTTAGAAAACCCTGTCTCAAAAAAACAAAAAACAAAAAAAAACAAGAGTGAGGATACAGTCCAGTGTGAAGACCCTGGGTTCAGTCCCCAGAACCATAAATCAGAGAGAGTAATTTTTTAGCAGGGAATTGTGTCAGTGATGTGGAAACCTTTCCCAGAAATATACCTACCTTGGAATCTGAGACTGAATGAGTCCAAGTGGATGTAGGGTGAAGCCTATCCCACTAAAAAAAATAGTCTGATATTGTGTAACATGATAGCACATACCTAAAGCAGGATTGCAAATTTGTATCCGGCCTGGATTACTTACTGAGACCTATATCAAAATTTAAAAAAAAAAAAAAAAAAAGGCTGGTGATATAGCTCACCACTGCCTGGGTTTACTCCCCAGTATCACAGAAACAAAGCAATCTGATCTCAACATTGCTCTTTTTGTGACACATGATTGCAAGAAAAAGAATTTAGTTCTGCTCGGATAAGGGAGAGTTGGCTAGCTTTGGAAGTCAGAATTCCCAGGAATTCAGCCCACTATTATGGAAGTTAAAGTATGAAGTTCCTTAGGTAGCTTCATAAAAACAATTCTAGTTTCTTTTTGCTTGTGCTGAATTTCTTGGATTTTAATCTACCTCATCTTGTCTTTCTCAAGTTACTTCTGCTTGTCATTGCCACTTGAACATCGTGCTTGACGCCGGTTATCTTCTCAATGGAATTTTTTCTGCTCATTGATAGTTCATTCTCTTGCCTTTCATCTTGGTCCTCATTTCACCTAACATCATCTCACATTGCTCCTTTGTGAGAGAAATGTTTTAAAATAGCTTAAAATCTAGTTTTTTTGGGGAAGAAATGATCCTTTAGTACTATTTGTCTTCTTCAGGTTAGTAAGAGAAGGAGTTAAAACAAGGTGGTGGGGGAGGGAATGGATCCTGCACTGGAGGCAAAAGCTGACAAGGAAAGAGTCATTAATTAAGACAATTTCAAAGTCAACTGATTGTGATCATTAATGTCACAATAGATCAAAACCTAATTATCACAGCCTAGGTAAGAGCCATCAGTATTAATCGGAAAATCTAATAGGAAACTATTATCAAGAAATTAGGCCAAATTGAAGGTGATGAACTTTTTATCTTGTCTTTTTTCTTTTTTTTTTTTTTTTGTGACATCCCCTGGCATTGACAGGTTGTGACCCTAAACAGTTGATCCAAGCCCAAGTGGCCATTATTAAGGAGCTTCTATTTTGGAGGGGAGGAATTCCAAATACAGACAGAACCTGAAATGTCATTGCCAAAAAAAAATCAATCTTGAACTTTCTCATCACCTGTATTCTGCACAGTGTGATCCCCCCATCAGTGAAAAAGATGAAGCTTATAGGTCATGGAGTGAGTTCTGGAACAAGACACCCTTTGTGAGCCTGTGCTGTGTGTTGATAAGTTAGTTGTTCTTTGAGCTTCTGTTGCTCGTACAGTCCTGATACACTGGTTGCTGTGAGGGGCCTAGAAGGAAGGAGGGAACAAAGGAAGAAGGGAGGGATGTTTTATCTGGAAATTCTTTGTGCACAGCTGAAGAGGCAGATTGCTTGTGTCTCAGTGTTCTTGAGGCTCAAAGCTGTGTTTTCCAGATTCAGTAGCTTTAGAATTTCATTCTAAACCAGGGCTGGCTGTGGCTTCGGAGCCCTCCTCATCTTCAAAGTTTTAGGATCAGGGACATAATTTCTACCAGAATCCAAAGTCAAACCCAAGTGGGTGGGGGTGTTTTGGTGTGGTTTTGTCGTCTGGTTCCCCTGCCCCGCCCTGCCCCCCCATGCCTCTGGCAGGAGGAATAAGTATTGTAAGGGTCTATATGACTAGTTGTGGAGGTCACCATTAATGTCCTTAATCGCGAGCTGTTTATGAAGAAGTCACAGGTCTTGTTGGTGAGGAGGAATGCCACACAGCAGGAGGGCTTGTGGAGTGCTTGGGATCCCGCCCTATTACTCTGCACTCTGCAGTTCTGTAAGAGCACTACCAAGCCCACCCCTGGGCTGTAGTTCTTACTGTTCCTATGTAAGAAGGGTCTTGCTTCTTTCTCTATTTTAGGAATTTAGGTTACTTAGTACAAAACTTTGAGAAACTGGTGTGACTTAGTCCTTCATCTCTGAAGTGAAAAAGAAAATTGTGTGAAAGAATCCATGTGCTTAATGTATAAGTTGTAATTTTATTTTCAAAATATCCACTACTATGATTTTCAAAGCTGATGGTTTCTCCAGTGTTCCTTACCTTAGGCTAGATAAGTGATAGGTCCTCAGTTAATTCTTGCAGGTTGATTGAGTTCATCTGGTTTGTGGAGTACAGTATACCTGCCCACTTCCTGTTGCTCTGAAGTATGCTCAGAGAAGTAAAATGCTCTAGGAAGCAGCAGAAGAATCGAGTGGATGTGTACTATGTGTGCCAACCTCAACTGATTCATAATGCCTGACCTTGGGCAAGTCATTCAATGTCTCAGTTCCCCCATCTGTCAAATGGGGGTAATAATACTGACCTACCTCATGGGGTGTTGTGAGGCATTGTAAATCAAAGTTGAAGAATACTTTAGGGTCCTCTCTGGAGGATACCTTGAGCCGAAATTTAAGCCTGGCACAGGTTTTAATCCTCACTGAGTTGTCACCAGGTTTGGAACTACTTAGTGACTTCGGCAAATTCTCTGCTCCCACCCCTCATCTATGCTGCTAGTTCAGATGACAGTGTTTTTGTGAATGTTGGAATCTTAAAAGAGTGCAGATTTAACTTAGAATGTCATGGGGGAAGGCACTAGTATTTTCTGTCTTACATTCACAAGAAGAGGCTATTTCAAACCCAAGAGCATTGGACTAGGGAATCATGAGGCAGGGATGCTAGCACTTGTCCTTCTCTGCAGTTTGGGAATAAAGGTTCCATTCCCCATGCATTTGGAGCCAATTTGGACTGTCTCAGGAGCAAAGCAACCCCTGGTTTTGATTTATATTGTTGCTTTTCATTGTACAAACTGATCCCAGGGCAGCTAGGTCACTGTGCCCCTTCATGCTTTTAAGCTCTCATAGAAACTAGGTGGTTCAGTAAACATAACCACGTCTTCATTCCCAACCAAAAGAGCTACATTAGAATTTTTTCTCCAAAAAATACTCTTAGCACTCAGAATCAGGCATTGCTCCTTAAAGGCTTTATAATAGAGTCATTATATTTAGTATCTGTCATCTCTTTTCTCAGTGTCCACAGTTTGAGCCTGTCCTTGACTTTTTTTCCCTTTGGTTTGAGAAAACTTTGGACACTAGTTTTGCTGCCCAAGTGTGGGCTCAAGAGCCTTATTTCCATCTCAGTTTAGGGACTCAGCCCCTCTTCTCAGTAGGGCTCTTTCCCCTCCTTGGCACTAATTTGTAACCCATGAAAAAGCACAAGGTTCTGGCTCCTTGCGGTCACATTCCAGTTCTCTCTGTTTTGTGGACTCTGCTCCCACTGTTCACTAGGCACCAGCGACACTGACGGCTCTGCGGAGCCCTGGAAGATGGAGAGCACAGTCTGATGTCCTGCCACATGGCCAGGAGTCGCCTCGCTGGGGCCCGCTGGCCTCGTCACCGCTTCTCACCGGATGGGATCTGAGAGACTCGAGGCTGGGCTTCTTCCAGCACTGCACCATCCTGAGAAGCAAAACAAGTCACACTTTATAGCCAGATTTCTGAATGGAAATGAGACATTGAATTTTCTATGGACTTTTTGGTTTGTGGGGGAGTCTTGGTTACGTTTCTTGGTTTTATTTCAGCCAAACATGTCTGCTTTTGATTTTTTTTAAAGGATAAGTGATCTATATATATATGTTCACCTTTTAAATGTAAACGTTTAAAAGTAGGCATTTATGTGTTTCCACAACTGACATCTGATTCAGACCTCATTCTCTCCCCCTCTTCCACCCTTCTCTTTTCCCCCTTTTCATACTCTTGTATTGGTTCTAATAAATGGTTGCTTTTCAAATACGGATGTTGAGTGGTGGTTTGAAGTGCTGGGTCTTACATTCCTTTTCAATTTGGGCCTTAGATTGTTATCATTAGTCACATCTTGACTTGTTGCTGAAAGAGCCACAAGACTTGGAGAACAGAGGCTTTTTTCTGAGGGTCATTGGCCTCGGAGGTTATGTTGTTTTTTGGACACCCAGTCTCAGACTTTTCAGATAGCCACAGGGTGGTGCTAGCCAGGGGAACATAAGGGAACTTGTCTTTTTTTCTGCCCTATTCCCTAAACTGGGTTTGTCTACTTTCCTGATTCCCATGCTCTTGCTCCAGACAGTTCACGGAATAAGAGAGGTTTCAGAAATTCATGTGCTTACAGTGCACGTCAGCATACAGGTGGCCAGGCCTGCTGGTGCAGGCCTGCAATCCCATCCTGCACGGGAGAATCAGAAGTTCAAGCCCGTCTCAGGCAATTTAGTGACTTAGCAACATCCTGACTCAAAATTTAAAAGGGGTGGTGATGCACCTCAGTGTAAAAGCCCTGGCTCATTTGCTAGTGCTGTGGGGAAAAAACTTCAAAGTCATTGGAATTAAGAAACCACATCAAGCAGTCTTTAGATTTAAAAATGTGAGTGCACGTGCATTTGTAAATGTAACTCTTTCATCTTTCTGCTTCGTTTCTTAAAAGCTAAAGAAACTTGAGGCCTGGATACTGGGACTGGAAAAGTGTTGAGAGCCAATTGCAGGGTAGATTAGGAGGGGAAGTGTAGAATAATCCAGAACACACCATTTAATGCAGCCCCGAGCCTAGTGGAGATGGGCAGAAAGTCTCCAGAAGAGTGAGACATGAGGAAGATGGAAAATCCCAGGACCCAGACATCTTCCCACAGAAATGTGACTCTCAAAGCAGAGTCCTTGTTTGTACCAGCTCTTATCTGCAATTCTCCCTTCTTGTTTTCCTTTCTTGCCGCTGAGTTATGGGGTCTTCCCAGTCTAATCTCGTAAAGTCTTATGAAGACATCTGTAGGTTGGCTGGCTTAATGGCCCATGACCCCATAAACATGGGACAGGAGAGCCATTTGGTCTACTTCAGAGCCAGACTCTTCTGGACATTATTTATTTCCTACCTCTGAAGCCTGGGACTGCTTGCCCCTTCCCTTTCCATCCCTTCCTAGTCCCTTCACTGCCGTGCTGGTTTGGGCTTCAGGCCCATTGGAAAGCGCAGCTCGAGGTTTGACACCATACTCCCACCCCTAACAACTGGGGGTTAGTGTGGTCTCCCTCCCTCGAGGGAGCATGTCTGCCAATCACTCATTCAGATGAACTCATGGTGGCTCAGAACTCTTCCTCCAGGATTCTTTCCTCTCAGTCTGCTGGAGGAGTCCAGGACCTGGCAATTTTACCTCTTTTTGTCTTCACTAAACGGCTGCAGAGCTAGTGAAATCGATGCAGTGCTAGCAGCCTGGGGAAAATGGAGAATCACCGTGTAGGGGTCTGCTTTGTTGGATTGCTGAGCACACAGCTCTAAATCGCTCTGTCAAGAGTTAGCAGCCCCCAGGCAGCCTCTGCCCTTTGGAAGGACGCATGAGCTGTGCCTAAGAGCCCCATTATCCTGGGCTGCTGCTGGAGATGATTGCGGGTGTTACAGCCCATAGGGATGCCCAGTTACCCAAACCTTGAGAATGGCCTTCCTGTTTGTTTTGGAGAGGGAGAGACGGGTGGATGTGGGGGTCGACTGGTGTGTCGGGCGTGTCACACAGACCCTGGGCGGGGAGGGCGGAGGGTGGGGGGTATGACAGGACAGTCGAGCATCCTACCTAGTCATGGACAGACTGGACAGATGAAGGAAGTGTCTGTTTTCCACTCTGGCTTCTGGCCTTTCTCCTGCTGCCTACGCTCTCCTTTCCGCAGCCCCTCTGCAGCTGTAACTGCTTTCCAGGTTGCTGGCTCCCTCCTTTCTGTTTCTGTCTCTATTTGTGCTGCTATATATTTTTTAAATGGTATCTCCCCCTTTTGTCTACTGTACTGTGTCTGTTTCTCTTGTTCTTTCCCCTCCCATTTCTGGTCTCTCCACCCCATGTTCTTCCCATCCCCTTAAAATTCCATCAGCAATCTTAATTTGGCATTTAATTTCAACCCTATCAAATTATTATCTTGCTTGCAAGTAATCTGGGGCTCTGTATGAGCACTTTCCCCCCGTGCTGCCTCTGAAAGCAGGTGTATCCTTTCTGCGTGTAATGCGATGATGCCCTCTTTCCGTCTGGGAGAAGATGCTGCCTCAATGGCTCCATGCTTACTCTCGGCAAAGCCCTGCTTGATCATTTGCTTATGAGCCAGGGAGGGAGAAAGAGATGCTGAGAATGGAGCAAATGATAAATTTAAATCAGGGGCTGCTGAGATGAAAAGGTTTGGGGTTATTATTGTATCCTTTCCTTTTCTTTCCCCTTCCTGCTGCTGCTGCCTTCTGGAGAAGGAAGCTGGTGGGGAGCTGAGGTATGGGCCACAGCTGCTGCAGCTTATGAGATTGTGCTTTTCCATCTGCAGAGGTGGAGAGAAAGCAGGTGAGGTTTGCAGCAAGGGGAGGGGATGAACTGTGCGGGAAAGGGAGGGCCGCGCACGTGCTAGCAGCCTTTGTTGCTGCGCATTGAGCTCTTCCTGGCAGGAGCGAAGGGAGCCCAGACCTCACGGCTTCTGTGTCTCCATCACACACCCCTCTGTGCAGTCCCCGCGTCACCTGTCTTCAGGTCTGCGGAGGAATCTGGAGATGCAGGGGTGGAGTTGCTTGGAGCCCCTAGTAAGATCAGGCCAGGACTCCCGCTGTTCTGTGTGCACTCATGGCTAGCCCGCTTCTTCCTCTTCCTTTTGCCAGGCTTTCTCTGCCCTTGCTTCCTCTGACCTGTTCTTTTGTTTGTTGTACTTTCAGTTTCTGTTTGATTTTTTTTTTTCTTGACTTTGTTTTTACTTTTGCATTGGTAAGGGGGGTTGTGGAAGGGGCTGAGAGGGATAGGAAAGTCTAAGACTATTTTCCTCCATTTGGAACAGTGCTGAAGCGGGCAATGGCTGCATTTCTCTTGGGAATTGGAGCAGTGTGAACCAGAGATTCTTCCCCGGAGGAGGGGCACATGCCTGTAATAGCCATATTCTGGGAGACTGAGGCAGAAAATCATAAATTACAGCTCATCGAAGGCAACTAGGCAACTTAGTGGACCCTGTCTAAGAAAAAAAAAAAAAAACCTGGGCGTGATGGCACATCTGTAATTCTAGCACTTGGGAGGCTGAGGCAGGAGGTTCATTGCAAGTTCCAGACCAGCCTGGGCTACAAAGTGAGCTCAAGGCCAGCATAAACTGCATACCCTGTCTCAAAAACCAAAACAAATAAACACAGATTTGGAAATGTATGCTATAATCCCATGGGAGGCTGAGGCAGGAGGATTGCTGCCAATTCAAGACCAGTTTAGGCTCCATAATGAGTTCAAGGCAAACCTGAACTATACAGTAAGACCCTGTCTCAAAGGAGTGTAGCACAGTGGGAAGGCCCTGAGTTCAATCCTCAGGACCATGTTAAATACATAAATAAATAAAACAGGGATTCTTTTTCCCCCAGGATTTTGGGGGTTGAACCTACAACTTTGTACTGAGCTATATCCTCAACCCTTTTGGTTTTTTATTTTGAGACATGGTGTTGCTTAGCTGCCCAAATGGGATTTGAATTTGCAATCCTTCTCCCTCATCCTCACCACTATCTGAGATTACAGACATGTACTGTTATGCCCAGCTAACAGGGATTCTTAATTTTGAAAAAATAGTTTCAGAACTAGGGATGTAGCTCAATGAGAGAACAGGTGCTTAGCATGTACAGGCCCTGGGCTCTGTCCCTCACACTGGGGAAAAAAAAAAAAAAAAAACAGTAGGAATAGTGGTGCACATTGATAATCCCAGCACTCAGGAGCCTGAGGCAGAAGTGCTGCAAGTTCAAGTCCAGCCTGAAGTGCACAGTGAGACTGTCTCAAAAAAAAAAAAAAATTCAATTTTGAGAACCTTATAATCCTCCCTCCTTAGAATGATTGGAGCCATCTGAGAGTTGCCATAGGACTGGAAATCGTTGATCTTTTTGTTTGTTTGTTTTTCTCAAAAAAACAATCCTGCCAGGGATTTAGCTCAGTGGTATAAGTGCCTGCTTGGCAAGCGTGAGGTCACAAATTCGATGTCTGTATCAAAAACAAACAAACAAACAAACAAACAAAAATGATCCTCCTGGCTCAGTCTGCTGAGCTCTCAGATTACAGGCCCAGCTGGAACCTTCCTTCTGAAGAGCAGTGAATCAACCTAGCATCCACCCTCAAGTGCTTTGAGTTGGAACAGTCTCTGCTATGGACTCTATGGACTCTCTGGAAACCTAAGAAGTATTTGGATTATTAAGGAAGCCCTTCTGCATCCTGAATGACTTCAGTTTCCACCCTAGTGGGACAGTATCAGAGGGTCTGGACTCCTGATATTTTGGCCAATCTTATTTCCCAGGGAGGGAAAGAGGAAAGTGTGCGTGGGGTGGGAGGGTGAGCTGACAGTACAGGTGGCTGCAGGTAAGGCTTCCTCCTTACTAGAAGTACCAGAATTGAGAAATTGTGGCTGTCTCCAAAGAAGAGATGGGCACACTGCTCCCATCACCCTCTCAGGCAGCAGCAGTTCTGCGTGTGTGCATGTGTTCATATTAATCTCAATATGTTTGTGCTGTGTGTGTGTCTTTTTGAGACAAGGTCTTGCTATGCCGTTCAGGCTGCCTTAAGCTCACTTTGTATCCCAGGCTGATTTGGAATTTGCAATGATTCTCTTGCCTCAGCCTCCTGAGTGCTGGGATTAGAGGTGTGAGCCACCATGCCTGGCCTTGTGCTTATTCAAATAAAGTCTCCTGAGTTCATATTGAATCATTTTTTGGAGGTGAGGTGGGAGGGAAGGTGGTCTTGCTATGTATTCCAGGGTGGCCTTAAACTCACACACACTCACAATGATTCTCCTGCCTCAGCCTCCCAAGTGCTGGGAGTATAACATACACCATCACATCTTGTGTGGTGAGTCACTTTTCTGGAAGGGAAGCAATTGTTTAGATAATTCAAGGCACCACTTCCTGGTCTTTTGGATAAGATCAAGTGTAGATAATTCAAGACAGCAAATAATTCCCAAATCATTTACAAATATGAGTGAAAAGTGCTTGGATTGGTGCTTCAGAAAGTGCCTTGTGAGCTTCTTGGCTCTTCCAAGTCAAGACATCATTAATGGAAGCAAAAGAAAAGTCTCTCTTAGATCTGTGCAAGGGCAGCAACAGAATTCAGAAGCAGAAAACTACAAACAAGTATCTCCTGAGGTAGAAGGGCAGGAGGCTAGGCAGAGCCTTAGGGACTGCACACTTCTAGAAGACTCATGAGCACTTCAGAAGGCCAGAGATAGTGGCCAAACAAAGTGGGGATCGCGTGTTTAAGAGACAGACCTACCCCCAGAATTAGCCAGTGCACTGGCCCACAGCACAGGACAAATCACTAGGTAAGAATCCTCCAGCCAGGGTGGCAGGAGGATCCCCATGAGTTCTGGGCCAGCCTGGGCTACATGTCAAGACTGGCTCAAAAAACCCCCAAACAGTTCAAATCTGGGGCTGAGGTATAGTTCAGTGGTAGAGCACATGCTGAGGTCCAAGAGCCTAGGATTGATTCTCCACTAAAAATAAAAAACAGAAAACAAAAAAGTCTGGAGCTAGGCGCAGAGGTGCATGCCTACAATCTCAGCGATTTAGGCTGACCCAGGAGGATTTGCAAGTTTAGGACTAACCTGAACTACATTGCAAGACTCTATCATCAAAACAATTTTTTTTTAAATCGGTACCAGGGATCGAACTCATGACCACATGCTTGCAAGGCAGGTACTTATGCTGCTGAACTAAATCCCCAGCCCCTGTCATCAAAACAAAATAGAACAAAACATCAAAAAACAAAAACAAGACAGACATGGTAGCACATATGTGTAATCCCAGCACTCTGGCAGGCTGAGGCAGGAGGATTGCAAATTCAAATTCAGTTAGTAATTTAGTGAAATCTTATCTTAAAGGAAAAAAAAAAAAAAAAAAGGACTGGGGTTGTAGGTCAGCGAAAGGCCCTGGCTTCAATTCCCCAGTATCACATACACCTGCCCCCTCCACATACACAGAGGCCTGGCTTTGTTAATCATAGGCTGTGTAGCATCAGTTACATTAATCCACTCTCTGGCTATCAGTTTCCTGAAGAAATTCAGCTCAAATGTTTAAATGTGTTTTCACAAAATATTTTATCATTTGCTTTGCTTTTTTCTTTTATCATTTTTATTATAATCAGAACACAAAAATTGGTAACAGGAAAAACTGCAAAAGCCATAATCTTATCACACTAACATAGTAAATAGTTTATCCATATGAGAGACAAATTCGTATTTTGACATACTGTGTTTACCGTTTCTTTTTTTTAATTTAACATTTTTTTTTTGGTACCAGGGATCGAACTCACAACCTCATGCTTGCCACGCAGGTGCTTAGGTCACTGAGCTAAATCCCCAGCCCTAATTTAACATTTAAAAGAATTCTGTAGCACTATTCTTTTCTTTTTTTATTTTGTATTTTTGAGACAGGGTCTCACTATGCAATTCAGGCTGGCCACAAACTTGCAATGATCTGCTGCCTCAGCCTCCCAGGTGCTGGGATTATAAAAGTGTGCCACCACACCTGGCTCACTATAAAAGAATTTATTCTTTAAATAGGTTTTATTGACTATGTATATATTTTTTTAAATGGGGTACAAAATGTCATTTATGGATACAGCATAAAATGATTAAACCAAGCAAACTGACAAATCATCACCTCAAATACTTACCATTTCCTCCTAACCAGAGCTTTGTAACCTTCAAACACTCTCTCCCCACTCCCCATTCTCATCATTCTATTCTCTGCTTTGACAAGCTTTGTTGTTTCAGATTTTCCATATAAATGATACCATGGTGCTTCTCTAGGTCAAATGTCTCCCATGTTGTTGCAAATCACAACATTTCCTTTTTGTGGGGAAGAGAGTGACACTGCTGAGGATTTGAAGAGGATTGAGCTGAGGACCTGTGCACTGGGCTACAGTTGAGGGCTTTTAAAGGCATTACTTTTGAGATAGGACTCACTAAGTCACTAAACTGCCCACAGGTAGGTCTTCCTTTTCTTCTCCTTCTCCTTCCTTCCTGTATGTAGTTAACTGGGGACTGAACTCAGCATGCTGTGCTTGCCAGGCAAGCACTCTACCACTGAGCTACATCCCCACCTCATCTATGTTTTCTTTTTTCAATTTTTTGAGACAAGGCCTTGCTATGTAGCCCAAGCTGGCCTTGAACTCACAGTGGTTCCCTTGCCTGCACCTCTGAAGTCCTGGGATTCAGGTGTGCAGCAGCATGCCCTGCCCAACCACATTTTCTTTATCTATTCATTCATTCAAGGACACTGTGTTGATCCCATAATTTGGCTATTGTAAGTAATGCTGCAACAAACAGGGAATTGGGCCAGGGATATAGCTCAGCAGTGTAAGCACCTGCTTGGCAAGTGCAAAGTCCTGAGTTTAATTCCTGGTACAAATTAAAAAAAAAAAAAAAAAAAAAGGAGCAAACTGCTGCTATGTCATTAGTCTATGGCATACTTACTTCAAATTCTTTGGCTATTTTATGGCTTAAATATGAAGTATCTTCCAGAGACTTATGTACTGAAGATTTAATCTCTAACATGGCAGAAAGGACTGGGTCATGAGGAATTTAAGCTGATCAATGGATTAATACCCATGAAGGAATGAATCCTTTTTTTTTCTTTCCAGTAATGGGGAATGAACTAGGACTCCAAACTGAGCTATATCCCTAGTCTTGTATGAAATTTTTAAATTTTGATCCACAGGGGCTGGGGATTTAGCTCAGTGGCTTAAGCGCCTACCTGGCAAGTGTGAGGTCGTGAGTTTGATCCCTGGTACCAAAAAAAAAAAAAAGTTTTTTTTTTTGATCCACAGGGCACAGTGGTACATACCTGTAATCTCAGCACTCAAGAGAATGAGGCAGGAGGATCACCATAAATTTGAGGCCAGCTGGGAATCCATAGTGAGACCTTTCAAAAAAAAAAAAAATGTTGAGGCAGGCTTTCACTAAATTGCCCAGGCTGGGCTCAAACTTTCAATCTTTCTGCCCTAACCGCCTGGAGTGCTGGGATTACAGGTATGCCCAGCTTCTATTTTAGTGTTTTGAGGCACTGCCTTTCAGTTTTCTGTAATAACTATATTAATCTACATTCCTATCTGTAGTGTTCAGGGGCTCCATTCTCTCTATATCTTTGTAAGTGCTTGTTATCTTTTATCTTTTCATCAGAGCTCTTCTGACAGCAGTGAGGTGATAGCTCATTGTGCTTTAATGGGCATTTCCCTAATGACTAGGTTGAACATTTTTCTCATAATAGTATCTTTTGGCCATTTATCTCTCTCTTTTTCTTTTTTCTTTTCTTTCTTTTTCTATGTAGCCCAGGTTGACCTCCAATTCATGATGATCCTCTTACCTCAGCCTCCTGAGTGCTGGAATTACAGGCTATATGTCCTTTCTAAAAAAGTATTTATTTCCAGGCATGGTGGTGCATGTCTGTAATCCCACCACTTGGGAGACTGAGGCAGGAGGATTGTTGCAAGTTTGAGGCCAGCCTGGGCTACAAAGTGAGTTCAAGACCAGCCTGAACTGCATAGTGAGACTCTGTTTCAAGAAGACAAAAAGAAAAAAAAAAGTATTAATTCACACTGGGCCTGGTGGTACACGCCTGTAATCCCAGCATTTGGGAGGCTGAGGCAAGAGGATCACCACGGGTTCCAGGCCAGCCTGGGCTACATAGCGAGACCCTGTCTTGAAAGCAAAACAAATAAAAAACACACCAAAACAAAACACCAACCTGGACTACATAGTAAAATCCTGTCTCAAAAATACTATAATATCCAAGTATGGTGGTACACACCTGTAATCCCAGCATCAGGAGGCTGACACAGTAGGATCACCAGGAGGTCAAGGTCAGCCTTGGTTACATAAGTGAGTTCAAGGCCAGTTGGACTATGTAGCAAGACTCTGTCTCAAAAATAAATAAATAAGGAGCTGGGGATTTAGCTCAGCAGCATAAGCACCTGCCTTGTAAGTGTGCAGTCATGAGTTCGATCCCTGGTACTGATAATAAATAATTAAATAAATGAATGAATAGTAAAATAAAGTGATGGCAGCCATGGAGGGAGTTTGGTCATGACTTGTTCATGGTGCTGAGGGCATAGGTGCTGACAAATGGTGATGTAGACAGCACTTGTGAAAATGTAGCACGTAGGAACCATGATGCTGAGCACTCATCCATCTCACAAACAAAAAAACACAGTTAACAGACTTGATCTCATGTACATATATAGAACTGTGCACCCAAAACTTAAGCACTGCTCTTTTTTTTGTTTGTTTGTTTCTTTTTGAAACAGAGTCTTACCATGTTGTTCAAACTGACCTTGACCTCACTCTGTAGCCCAGGCTGGCCTGGATCTTACAGTGATTCTCCAGCCTCAGCCTCCCAAGTGCTGGGACTATAGTGTGCACCATTATGACTTTTTTTTTTTTTTTGAGATAGGGTCTTGCTACATGGTCCAGGCAGTTTTGAATTTATAATGATCCTGAATAAACACCTTTTTTTTGGTGGTGGGGGATGTTGAGACAGGGCTCTTTAGTGCAGTCCAGACTGGCCTTGAACTCACTATGTGGCCCAAGTCTGGCCTAGAACGTATGGCAATCTTTCTGTCTCAGCCTCCTGAGTGCTGGGATTATAGCCATGTGCTACCACGCCTGGTGGGGCTGCCATATTAACTGCTGTATCTCACCAAAGACAGTAACCACCACCAACAACAACAACAACAAAAACCCAAAAATTTCTCATCAAAATGTCTGTTCCAGGGGACAGTGTACAAAGAGCCCTGCTGCTGGGGTTCCAGAGCTCCTTGCCTTTGGGAGCTCATGGGGAGCTCATGGTCTGAGCTACAGTTGGTGCTGGGCTGTCACTGTGGGCTCTCTGGAAGTCAGTATGTGAATGGAGATAGCAAAGACTTTAGACAATAAATGTGCTATGGTATTAAGAGAGGCAGGACTTGCCTCCATCTCTAACATGTATCAGACCACCATGTATATCAGCAGCAGCCCTAAGCCTTTCATTGTCAAGCTGCTGGTCACCTCTCAGCCCAGCTCAGCCGTCCTCCCTGCCTTCTTTCTTTCTTATTTATTTATTTTTGCAGGATCCAGGGCCTTTGCCCTTTTTAAATGTTTTAGTCTGAGAAGAAGTCTTACTAGGTCACTAAGTTGCCCAGGCTGGGCTTGAACCTACAGTCCTCCTGCTTCAGCCTTCCAGGGTACTGGTATCCTAGGTGTGCACTACTACGCAGGCCACTCCCTGCTCTCTGCATAAACTCTGTCTTGGTCTTGACACCTTATCAGTGAGTCTGAGCCCAGTGATGAGGTTGTGGATTTGCCCCTTGACACACTGAAAGGTGTTGGCTTCTGAATTTGGGTTCCCCAAACTCATAGAACACTTGGGCTCTTGCTGTGCTTCAGGCCTGGGGGTTGGGCACAGAGGACAAGTGAGAAAGGAGACAGAGGATGGGGAGCTGGTGGTAGTCATCCCAGGAGCATTTGGCGTGAGGAGAGGATAGGATTTCTAGAGGATGAGGAGGGTGAGAAAGCGATTAAGATGCTATAGGATGAGAAAGGAGAAAGGAAGAAGAAAAAGGAGAGAGGAAATGGATGTAGAAAGAGTTAGTGTATTAAAGGAAAGGAAAAGAAACTCAGTAAAGTCAGGTGTGGTGTCCAAGCCTGTAATCCCAGCACTTTTTGTTTGTTTGTTTGTTTTTGTAGCAGGGATTGAACTCACGGCCTCACACTTGCCAGGCACTCACTGCTGAGCTAAACCTCTGACCCAATCCCAGCATTTTGAAGGCTGAGGCAGGAGGATTGCTGTGAATTAGAGACCAGCGTGAACTATATTGTGAGACCCTATCTCAAAAAACAAAAACAAATGAAGAATGAAAAAAAGACAGGAAGAAAGAAAGAAAAAAAGGAACAAAAAAGAAAGAAAGAAAGGAAGAAAGGGAAGATGAGGTAGGGACAAGGCCCCGCAGGAAGGAAGGCTGCCTGAAATGCAGCCGAGTGTCTCCCACTGTGTAGCAGAGGTAGGGCGTCTTGGCAGGGACACCTTCACCTGGCCCTCCATCTATGGGGTGAGGGTGAGGGCTGGGGATTCCAGTGGTGCTCAGCATCTGGGATGCTATAGACAGGCAGGCAGGCGCGCACACACGCGCGCACACACACACACACACACACACACACAGAGTAACTGCCAGTTGTGTTGTCTAGCAAAGATCTCTGGTAGGGCTTTTTGGCGGGGTGGGGCCCCTTCTGTTCCCTCCATGGTGGGCACAGGAGGCCGTCACCTGAGCACCGGCGGCAGAAGCCTGGAAAGGGACAGCAGGCGGGGCAGGGACAAGCAGACTGGGAGAAGGCAGGCCGAGGTCTTCCGCGCTAGCCCAGCTGGGTGCGCTAAGACAATTTGGGGCTTTGTGCTGCCCCCTGGTAGCCAGCATGGAAATGGCATACAGGACGGCACTAGGAGGTGGACCCCACCCTACCTGACTGCTGTCCTGTTGTCCCTCTGTTCCTGCACAAGGCGTCCTGGTGAGATTCCCTGAGCCTCTTGCTCGCATTGTTAGTCAGGACTCACCTCGCTGGAGAAGCTTGGGCACCCTGGCTGGAATCTCAGGGAATCCAGCATCTTCGGACAGGTAGAGAGTATTTCATGCCCTCTTTCACTCATTCCTTACTCACTCCCAGTTAAGTAGCCAGTATTCTTCCTGCATTAAGCTTAAGCCTGAAAAGCAGCTTTGGAGAAAGTTCTTTTTCCAAGTTCATGCAGTCCAGGGTTGGAACCGAGCCTCTGGACTCCAGCCGGTGCTTTTCCCGTGCACACAGCTGGCCCCCACCTCTGGCTGCTCACCCCTCATAGTTGGAGGTCCTCCACGAGATATGTGAAGACCCAAAAGGCGCGAGGGAGGCGTTTCCTGTGGGCTCATAGAGGTGGAAATGCTGCTCGGGGCTAGCTGGGCCCTGAACATCTCTGTATGTGTCATTCGGGGTACCTGAAAGATTAAGGGCTTACCTCACTCATCTACTTGTTTAGGAGCTTTTTCTTTTTCTCCTCTTCCTTCTTCTCTTCCTTCTCTGCCCTCTCCACCTCTTTCTCCCTCTTCTTTTTCTAGTATTGTACTGGGGACTCCACTGAGCTAAGTCCCCAGCCCTTTGAAAAAAAAATTGCTTTTAGATTTTGAGACCAGGTCTCACCAAGTCACTAAATTGCCCAGCCTGGGCTCATATTTGAGATCCTCCTGCTTCAACTTCCTAGAGTGTTGGTATTACAGGTATGTACCACTATGCCCCATGACTCCTTTAGTATTTCTTCTTTTTTTAAAAAAAATTTTTTTGGTACTGGGAATCAAACTCAGGACCTTACACTTACTAGACAGGCACTGTGCTGCTGAGCTATATGCCCAGCCCCCTTAAGTATTTTTTTTTCTCTTTTTTTCCTGGTACTGGGGATTGAACTCACAACCTCAGGTTTGCCAGGAAGGCACTTATGCCACTGAGCTAAATCTCCAGCCCCAAGCATTTCGTATTTATTTGTGTGACACAGAATCTTGCTATGTAGTCCAGGATAGCCTTGAACTCACAGCAATCCTTCTGCCTCAGCCTCCCAAATTGCTGGGCTCATAGATATGTGCCACTGTGCCTGGCTTCATTTAGTATTTCTGTGTCTTCTTAGCTCTAGACTCTGTACCTGGAAGTGGGATATAGCAAAGAACATAGTACTTGTTCTAACTGAGAGATCTTCTGATGATCAGATGTTAGGCCACAGCAACGAATAGACTGCCGACCACTAAAGATGAAGGGAATAAGGGAGGTCTGCCCAGTGGGGAAAAATGTTCGAGTCTCATTTTCGAGGGATATTTGTCAAGCAGACAAGAGGGTAGAAGCTCAGTCCAGGGGGAAGCAAGGTGCAGGTGGTGGCCAGGCGGAGGGAGACAGCTCAGCAGTTCTGGGAACTGCCAGCCGTGGTGTTAACTGGAGACCCTCGTGAGCTGGAGGCTGGCCCCAAAGCAGGAGCCAAGACTGGAAAAGGGAGTGCTGGTAGGCTGCAAGAGGCTTTCTTAGGCTAGGGTGAACAACATAAGCTTTATTCTGCCAGCCAAGAGGGTAGACAGAATTTTAAGTAGAATTTGACCAGACCCCTTTCTTAGCAGAGTAACCCCGCAAGTGTGACTACCAACGGGGAGTCCACGCACCAGTCCTGGCGGTAAAATCCGACCAGAAGCTTTGGCCTAAGGTGTCAGGGAAAAGTGAACACATCCAGGCGAAACCTGGACCAGGTCGTGTCCGGTGAGACCGAAGACCCGAGAGTTTGGGGTTTCAGGGTTGACCCGCGGTTGTGCAGGCAGACAGATGGCCAGAAGGGGGTGTGAGCCGGAGGAGCGGGTAGGGGCAGAACGGCATCCACAGCTGCTCCGAGGGGTGTGAGAAGCCGCTGGCACCCGGGGCGAACACAGCCGCAGCGGAGGCGCAGACAGAGCGCCCAGCCGCCTGTCACGAATTTATGGCCCAAAGCCGAATGCAGCTGTGCGCAGCTGGATATGCAAATATATGCAAATTATGCCACCCCAGCTCGGGCTTGGGCAGGAGCAAAGGGTGGGGGAAGGGGCGCAGCATCCCTGCAGCTCCCAGGCTCCCAAAAGTACAGACTGGGTTGGGGCTGGGGTTGGGAGGTGGGAATGGGGTGGGGGAAATGAGTCGTCCACGTCTTAAGGGTCTTGCGTCAGGACCTCCACTGTCTTGGGGCGAATGTCGATCCTCTTCTTGTTCCCAGTGATTTGTGCTCGAGAAACTCCCTGCCTCCGAACAAACCCTCGCTGTTGATTTACACACATGTCCCAGTCTCAGCGGACGCCCTCTCCCCACCGCCGGGGTGGTGGGTCTGAAAACCTGTGTTCTCTGATCTCTTCATTTCGATCTGTCCTGTCTTCCATCTTTTGTGTTTGTTTGTTTTTGAGACAAGGTCAGGCTGGCCTTGAACTCTATGTATCCCGAATTGGCCTCGACTTTGCGACAATCCTCTTGCCTCAGCTCTTGAAAGCTGGGATTACAGGCGTGTGCGTTACCATGCCCGGCTCCATGATTCTTGAGAAGCCCTCCGACAGTCTAACCGCAATCACACTTGCTGCTGTCTGTTTTATTTTTCCTCGTGGTTTAGCGAGATTTGAGATCACAAATGTTGGGTAATGTGTGGGAATGTGGCGAAGAGTTCTTAGGTATAGTGAATTCCTAAACCCCCCAGGGAATACATAGTCTTCGTCCTCTGCAAAACAGTCTGGGCTGGGGACCTTCATCTCGCAGCTGGACCTTCCTTCCTTGCGTGCTCTGCACAGAATGGCCACAAGGGGTCTTCCTTGCGTTAGGAATGGGGAGCCTGGCGCCAGGCGCCGGCTCAGAGTGGCGCTGGTCAGACCAGGTGCCCTCTCCGCTGTCCCCAAACGCTCAGCCCCGTAGGCGCCCGGAGATCCTGCTCCACCGCGGCTGCCTTCAGTACTCAACCCGAGGATTCCTGCACTTGAAATTCTGGCTGCCTGGATCCGCCGGTGCTTCAGCCTAGATGGCTAGGAAGGGTGGGCGCAGGGCGGGAACTCCGGGCTGGTCACAGTAGGTGCTCAAAGTATGTTTCTGCAGTAATTCAAACATGTGGGTAAGGCTGGGTGTGGTGACGCACGCCTGTAATAGCACGCAGGAGGCTGAGGCAGTAGGATCGCCATGAGTTCGAGGCCCACCTGTAGTACATAATGAGGTCAGGACCAGCCTGACTTACACAGCGAGACCCTATGTTAACAAAAAACAAAACAAAATAAGACGCTAAAGAAAAAAACAAACAAACAAAAAGAATGTGGGGGTCCTGTCCGGATCAAGGGAGTGAGAATTGGCCTGGATGCGGTGCAGCAAAACCTGGGGGGCAGGAAGGGCCCACGGAATGCGGTTCAACTCCCACTCGTGCCAGGGAAACTGAGGCCATCTTCGAGGCCTCAGCTGTGAGAGGCTTTGATATGATACAGCCCGGGAGGTGTGAAGTGACTGGGAATTAGAAGGGAGGGACAGAGAGTGAGCAGCCTCGGGTAGTCCAGGCGACGGAAGGAGGGAGGAGGAAAGATCGGGACCCCTACAGGGACGCCGGGTCGAGAGGGAGACCTGAGACCTGAGCGTGGAAACGGGGAAGCTGAAGCCAGGATTTGTCAGGTTTAGCTGAGACTGCGTCGAGAGGAAAGGTGGCCAGACGCCGAGAAGGGCTTCCTCGTGGGACTCGGGCCCGGGCCCGGAGCATGGAGTGAAGGGTAATCCGAACCCCTCGAGCGGGGAGCCCGCCTCCGGAGGTGGGGGCGGGGTAGACAGAGAGGGAGCTCAGGTGAGCCGCCGCTGCCGGAGGCGCAGGAGGCTCGCGACCAGGTGCTGCCCCCTGGCCGCCCACCGGGACGCCGTCCAGGTGGCCCCGCGCCCCGCCCCGCCCCGCCCCGCCCGGTGAGGCGGCCGTCTGGGGAGAGAGCCCCGGGCGGCACAGACCTCCGCGCAGACACCCCGCGTCCCAACCCTGACCTCCACCCCCGAGATCCCCCCCCCCGCGCGCGCAGCTTAGCAAAGAGCCTGTCCTCCTCTCGCTGGCGGGTTGAGTCCTGTCGCTCCTCCAGCTGGTGTTTCTTAGTGACCTGGTGAGTAAGGGCCACGCTTTGATGCTCACAGTGGGGACAACAAATGCAGCTCCAGGGCGGGGCTGTGGGTGTCAGTCTTGCATGGAGTCATCGTGCGACCTGGATGAAGGCTCCACGTGCCCATCTGTGAAGTGGGGAGATGCTCCTCCTCATCCGCTTCCCTGGAGAGGGGAAGGACTGCGTGGAGAGACGAAAGGGTCAGCGTTTTGCCGGCTGCGAATGTACGCTCGGGGATTCCAGGCGATGTTCCCTGGCCTTTTGGAGGGTCCTTGTCCCTGGAGGCGACCCAGCAAAAGCTGGAGAGAGGACCGTCAGAGATGCTAGACAGTGGATCTTGGCGTGCAGTTCGTGATCTTTGTAGCGGGTTGCCGCAGGCCTACGATCTGATTCTCTAGGGCGGGATCACAGCCCTCTCCCGGACTCTAGGTGCAGCCCCGTGAGTCAATGCTCAGAAACCCACGACCAGAGACCCAGGACCAAGCCGGGTCTGGGATGCCTGGCGGGTGTCCGGCAGAGGGCGCCCAGGCCCAGGCGGCCACCGCGCTGCGGTAGTCCCAAATGGCGGCCCGTTTCCCGCGCGCCCTCTCCTGGCCACAGGAGGCACAGCCGCGCTGCCCTTCCTCTGTGGGCGCAAAGTGGCGGCTTTCTACCTACCAGGTTTCTTCTGAAGGTGGCCCTCATGCTGAAGCTCGATGGAACCCGGAGTGCGATCCTGAAGGCAGACCTGGCTCTGAGTGACTCCATCCCTCGGCTCCATAGGGGGCCCTAGAAGTGGATGTGTATCAAAGTACCTTATTTCCTGTCCAACTCTGCACCCACTGTGGACTCAGAAGCCCCAAGATGAGGTTCTCTACATTCACTTAGGGAAGCTTGAAATCCATCGTGTCTGCTCCCAGCTCCCTGGCCACTGGCTGGTCCTGGCCTGTCAATCCTTTGGGCTCTCAGCCTGGGATGTTTCAATCTTCTAATGGGACCCCCTGTCTACCATCTCTCCTCTCCCCTTACCAGAGTTGTCTTTTGAAAACACACACCAGTGCAGCTCTTTCCCCCTTTAACCTGTGTAGGCTCCCCCTTGTCTACAACAAAGGATGCAGACTGTAACCCAGGCTTGCTGGATCCTCTAGGCTTTGGCCGAGCCGCGCCTCTATCGGATCAGGTTGCCTCCGGCCTCCTAAGCAGTTCTCCAGGCATAGCCTGCTCTCCCAGATCTTTGCAAATGGTTTTTGGTCTTTATTTGGTGAGTTCCTAATGGCTTCTCTTGGGGAATTTTTCTCTTTCTACCTCCCCCAGGATGATGATTCTGTGTTCCCATGGAGCTTTATGTAGTAAGTCTCTGACTTATGAAGAGTTCTCTTCCAGGAGAACTTTATAAGTTGGATTCATTCATTAATGACAAAGTGAGGCTTACACACCCTTGACACAAGTATAGCCTCCACATCCCCACAGCTCTTCCTCTTGCTTCTGGACTTCTTGGGCTCTGAGCATTGCACTGCTGTTCACTCTTGCACTGTACTTAAGCACACAGTAGCACAGCTGTGACAATGTCCACCAGATACGTGAGTTATTCCCATGATTTGTTTGCAACTATGCATGCTTATAATTTGAAGTCTATTAGTATCTGTGAAAGTTCACAATTCGAATGTTCATAAGTCAGGGATTTCCTGTATACTTTTCTTTTTTATGGCATTTATCTATTTGTAGGTATATTTTCCCCTTAGAATTCGAGCTTCTGTAGCTTATCCATTCTAGCCCCTACTGGGAGTCCTGTGTAGGTCCTCTTGTTGAAGCACCGGTGGGGACCTGAGCCCTGCATTGTGGGGATATTGTGCTTCCTGTCTGTCCTTCACCCTGGAAGTGACAGAGATGCCTCCACCTGTTTACATTCCTGACTGGACAGGCTGGTCATGCAGCTGCCCCTTCTTTTTGCTGTTTGCTCCCCTCCCTACTGAGGAGTGGGTGCTCCAAATGCTCCTGATTGGTTCTGGGGATCTAAACCTATGTCCAACACAGAGCCCAGAAACAAGAAGCTTCTTCCCCCGGCAGAATCCAGAAGGGTTTCCACTGACTCTTGGATCCCACCCCAGGTTTGCACACCCCTACCTAGGATTCACCCAGTTCTCACTTGTCTTGCTTGGGGCTTGGAGGCAAAATCATAAATTTGGGAGACAAGAGGCAAGATACAGATCATTTGTTGAAAATGGTGTCATCAATCATTTGCTGGAGAGAACACATCCAAGAATTCCCCAAACCTGGGTACATAGATGCATCTGCCCCCAAACTCACTGTGTACTCCCTGCCCCCAAAATGTCCGAAGGGTTCCTGGTCAGTTCTCTTCTGGGGCTGGAGTGCCAGCGTGGTCATCCCTCAGCTTTCAGTCTGCTTTTTCTGAGCACCCTCAGGACCTACCCTCTCGTGCCTTGGGAGGGTCTCAGGATGGAGCGGTGCCACCCAGACCTTCTCTGTCCACCTTAATGATCACATTTCTGAAAGAGCCTGGAGGGAAGATTTCCAAACTCCTAGTTGCCGAGTTTCAGGCAGAAGATGAACAGATAAGTAATGGCTTGCCAAATTAATTAATTATTTTATTACCCTGAGTAATTATTAATCAGGTCATTAATCACCTGGCTGTGCACTATGAATAATAATTACGAAGGAGGGGATCAGGTCATGGCTCTAAAGGTCTCCCAGTAGCTGCACCTTCTACTGGTCCTTGGAAGGTTTGAGATTTATGAGCTCCCTTTCTCCCCTCCTCTTCATCCCCATGCTCAGGGATTAGGAAAACAGGGTCCTGGACCCCTTTGCAAGGTCATCTCACATCCAATCCTGTCCTGACTTCTGGAGTTCCAGTGCTTGGAGGACATGGAGGCAGGGACATGCCCACAGAGGTGAGAGCACTTGGACTTGGGAGGGTGTATGTCTGTGTATGCCAGGCAGGGACAGAGCGAGGCCAGGTGGGGACAGAGTGGGGCCAGGTGGGGACAGAGAGACGCAGGCAGGCAAATCCTATTCATGCCAGATGTCTGCGTAGCCCCTGTTTGACTGGTCATTTGATATATGAGAGCAGTTCTGGGATTGACTTACATTTTTGTCTTTGAACCTGATGCTTTGGGAAAGTGTAGATGCCACCAGAGACAGGGAAAAATAGAGGAGGCAGAGAATAGAGACAAGAAGAAGAGCAAGGTGAAAAAGGGTAAGGAGAAGAAGGTGGGGGTGGACAGAGCTCTTTACCTTGGGATTCTCAACCTGGCAGCCTCAGGGTTCTGTGTTTGTCTCATGGGGCTGCTGGTGATGTCTGCTGTGCCCCACTACCCACACTGGCCCCGTGTAGGATCTGGTCTCTCCTGTGGCTGGAACGGACTCCAGCTTCTGAGTCTTCCCCCGGGTGATTCCTTGATGCTGCCCAGTGCCTTGTGGGATTTAGGGTGGGGATCTGAGAGTAAAAAGGGTTGGTGAAGTGGGGTGGAGCTCCACATGGCCTTGGCACAGAAAGTCCTTTGACAAGTCTGCCTGCCATCCCTGCTGCTGTTGGAAGAGTCCATCAGCTCAGCTCCCTGGAGGTGGGACGTCAGGCAGTGGCAAGCTCTTGTCCCTCACGGTGCCTGTCCTGCGCCTCCCTTTCCTTGGACCAGGTGCTCCTGAGGCCCCTGCTCACATGGGGAGGGGCCATGACTGCTCTTCACCACCTGACCGCTTCCGCTCAGAGCCCACTTCACTTTCTGTTTATGGTAAATCCCGCTCTCTATTTACAGTAGGTCCTTCTTTGTTTATGACCTGCTTGAGGTCAGTTTCATTTTGGGATCTCTAGTTCCTCTCCCGTGCACTGTTTATTCCTCTCTTCTTTGCAGGCCCTTCCCCAAGGTTCCACTTTGAGGACACAGGCAAGGGAGAGGCTGACACTCGCTTGGGTCTGACACCCTGGCCCTCCACTGTGGAAGCAGTGCCTGGGTCTAGTGAGGCTGAACAGAGGTTCACTTGCAAAGAGCAAGGAGTGAGAGACACCCGGGGTGCTGAGAAGGGCTTAAGAAGTCAGCCAGGGAAGAGGCTGTCTATGCCCGGCCCATCTGTTTGGGCTCAGGCTGCTGTGAGAGTAGGAAAGTCCACCAGTTCACACCCCAGCCCCGAGGGCCTGTCCACCAGGCATCCCTGTTCAGTGTATCTTCCCAGCAGAGCTCTGGGGGCAGGGCAGGGGGTCAGAAGCAGGGGCAGCTTCTGACATGACAGAGCCTGTCATGAGATAAACATGGGCCTGGAACTGGCCTCTTGTTTGGAATTCTTGTCGGCTAGGGATGGCGGTGATGCGGGGAGGGGCAGTTGGGCAGTTGGTGGGAAAGGGAGTGGAGTGGGAAGAACAGACCTAATGGAGGGTCCAGGGGTGCAAAGAGAGGGGACCACAGCCCTGCAACCTTTGACATTGCTCAAGGACATGTAGCCAATGGCTTTGAAGAAAGATCTAGCATCCAATGTCCCCACTCTCTCTCAGAAGTCACCAGTGCCTCCTGAGCGCACACCTGCTGGGCAAGGCTGAGAGGTGCAGAGGAGGGGAAGAGTTGGATTCCCTTGGCCTTGGGAAGACAAAGTGTAGTTTCAGCCCTGGGACCAGTTCTTCCTCTGAGCCCCACCGGGCCCTGCAGGAGACTAGGAGAAGGCAAGAAGGTGGCTAGTAGAGGGGGCCAGACTCCCTGAGAGCCTCTGCCTCTGGGGTGCTTATCTTCTCTAGGGTCCCAGCATTACTAGAGGGTGCTGCAGGCAGCCCGCTGCAGCTCTGAGGAGGCCTAACTGCCCACAGAACAAACCAGTGAGCCCCCTTACCCTTGGGGGGGTGCCTTCCCTTTCTGTGTGTTTGTCTCGGGTGTCACAGACCTCCCTTGGTCTCTGAGTGCTTCCCCCTCTGGGTCATCCTCAGGCTGGGGCCTCCCTGGAAAGGCAGTGTCCTCTGTTTTGTCTGCCTCCCTTCCACGAGCTGACATGACCCTGCACCCATCCCTGCCACCGCTCCTCAAGTTCCCTTAGTCTCTCACCCACTCGGGGGTTTTGCACTTGCTTCATCCCAGCCTCTTTTTGTTTTTTACTTAGAGACAGGTTTTCACTTAGTTGCTAAACTGCCTAGGCTGGGTTTGAACTTGCAATCCCCCTACCTGAGCTTCCCAGTGTGCTGAGGTTACAGGTAGGTGTCAGCACATCTGGGTTCCACTTTCTTTTTTTTTTTTTTTTTTTTTTGGTGTTGGGAATCAAACTCAGAACCTTGTGCTTGCCAGGCAAGTGCTTATGCTGCTGAGCTATACCCCTGGCCCAATGCAGGAATCCTAATCTCTGATTCTTACCTCCAAATCTCTCTGGATCTTATTGTCTGTGGCTTTTTTTTTTTTTGTCTTTTTTTGAGACAGAGTCTCGCTATGCAGTTCAGGCTGGCCCTGAGCTCACTTTGTAGCCCAGGCTGGTCTCAAACTCACAATGATCCTCCTGCCACAGCCTCCTGAGTGCTGGGATTACAGGCATGCACCACCACACCCCGTTTGTCTGTGGCTCTTTTATGGATTCTGGATTCTCTCTTGGTTTTATGAGACCCCTGAAAGAGTGATGAGCACCTTGCCTCTCCTGTTGGTGAGCCTGGGATTTCCAGCCACGGAGGGCAGAGGAGCATGTAGTTCTACCCACTGCCAGCAGAGGGCAACACACAATAAATCCGGGTAGGGGGGTGTGGAGAGTCAGGGGTTTGGTGGGGTGCCGGTGGGAAATCCTTGCAGAGGTGGAACAGAGGCAGTTTGGGGCATAGGGATGCCTTGGCAGCAGAAGTACATTTCTAGACCACTAAATGGGTGGGAATCTCTAGTTCTTTGCTTTATTTACAAACTGTAACTGCTAAGCATAACAGCTACTATTTGAGACACGCACTTTATATCTAATCTGTCAAATTCTCAAAATAACCACAAGAAGCCATTAGTTTCATTTTAGGGACAGACACACTGAGGCTGAGGAAGGTTAATTCATGTTAAGCCCTGTGCCCAAGGTCACACAGCAGGAGCAGCAGAGGTGGCACCAGAGGTCTTGTGGAGTGAAGCCTGCCTGGGGGGTCTACCTCCTCCCTTCCAGACATGGTGAGGAGCCTGGAAGGCCCCCGGGTGGGGCACCCAGCCCCCTCCTTCCGGCGCCCAGCAGGGTTCAAAGGAGGGGCTGGGAAACTGGGCAGGGGAGACCCCTGCCCCCACAAGCCTCCCTCAACCTGGCCAGATGCCTTTGGGGCCTGGAGACAAGGGCTGGAGAATGGGGCTGCCATAAACAGTGTCCGGGCTGCACCATGAGGCTGTAAAACCAGCCCAGCAGAGGCTGGAATGTGGAGGGATCCAGGAAGGATTTTTCCGGAGGGTCTGGCCTGATAGCATCTTTGGGGCCTGGGGTCAAAGGGGAGCCCGCCTCCCATCCCTCCCTCTTGCCAGCCATCCTGGGGCTCCCTCCAGTCCCCTTCCCTCCCCTTCCTCTCCCACTCCCCCACTCCCTCCTGTGTTCTAGGGGCTTCTGTTGTTGCTCTAGCTGTGTGTCTACCTCAAGCAGCCCTCATTTGAGCTCTTGTCTGTGTACCTTGGGGCTTCTCTGTCTTGCTCCCTTCATCTGCTAATGGGGACTCACCAGACTGGCGCCCATCGCAGAGGGTTGGTGGAGGTGGTGTCTGCAAAGCACTTGGCTCATACTCTCCCTAACTAGTAAAAATTGCAAGGGTGCTCCTGATTCTTCCCTGCAGAGGGATCTGAGTCCATTAATGGGCTCTTTTCTACTTGTCTGCTGGGATCCTACAAGAAAGGCAGTTGGGTGGGATGACTCTGTGGTCAGAGTGAATGCTGGACACCTCGCACCCCACCTCCCTCCCATCAGGGCCAGTCCTGAGCTTGGCTCTGTGGGCCAGACAGCAATTCCTGCTTTGGCCAGCAAGGGGCAGCAGATGCCTGGACTGAAATGCATGGGAAGCCGAGTGCTCACCTGTCCTGCAGGGAACAGGCCAAGGCCACAGGAGAAGAGCCCGCCCTGCTTGTGTGTCTGTTGCAAGGCCTGGTTAATCCACAGGCGCCCTGCCTGCCCCGTGCCTCTGTGTGTGGGAAGGTGTCCTGCCTTGTCATTACCAGTGCTGAAATATGTACCAGGGAGTTGTGTTTTAGAATGTACCAAACCACCAGATCAGCATCTTACAGCCTGAGGGGCTTGGTGGAGGTGATGTCTACGAAGCTCTTGGCTCATACTCTGCCTAACTCTAGTAATAAACACAAGTGTGCTCCTGGTTTCTTCCCTGCAGAGGGGCCTCGGGAGTGTGGTGGAGCCTTTGGAATCCTACTCGACTGCTGGAGCGGTGGTGCCACGTGAGGTGGCTGTGTGCTGCTGTCCCGTTTAGACATAGGCCTCAGAACAAGTGTCTGCATGGACCCCACCTCTGGGGCTGCCCCCTTGGGGTTGTCCTCCCTTTGCTGGCTCCCTCCTCTCTCCTTCCCTGGCCTCCTCATGGTCCCACTGATGGGACTATGCGTCTTCTCCTCTAAACTCGGGTGTTGGAAACTGGGGCTCTCGTCCTATCAGAGAATACTGTTGTCACCATAACTGTGGCCAACATTTGTACATTGATTACTACCACATGCATCAGATCTTTTAATTACCCAATCTTTCACCTACTGTACAAGGGAGGCATTCTGACTACCCTTGTGCTGTACGTGAGAAATGGACAGACAGAAAGGCAAAGGATTTTGCCGAGGTCACCAGTGGGCGGGTGACCAGGCTGTCCCAACCACACACACTGTGTTGCACACTGGGTGCGCACCTCATTCCTGACATCCGCGTCTGCCTGCTGATGGGTGGGCACTGAAGCCGGACACTGCCCAACACGGCTTGTCTGATATTGGCTCTCATCCATGAGCTGGCCCTGTGTTATTTCCACTTTGCGGGTGAATGAACGGACACCTCCACCTTCTTCAGCGTCAGAGGCTCTGCACCTCCACCTTCCTCAGCGTCAGAGGCTCTGCTTGGCTCTGTGGGAAAGCCCTGTACTTTGCCTTCCCTGTGTGCTGCTCTGCAGCTTCCCGGCCCCTGGGGTCTCGTTACAAGGCAGGTTCTCACCCAGCAGGTCCAGGTAGGCTTCAGATGCTGCCTTTCTGTAAGCTACCTGGACTGTGTGTGGGGGTGGCACTGCCTATTCATGCCCATATGTCTGAAACTGAGGGTCTACAGCACCTGTCAGTCCTCACACAGTGGGCTTTCCTGGCCTCAGCATCCCCGTCTGCGAAATAAGAGTCACAGGAATTCAGATTGTCAGTTTCGCCTCTTTTCATTGCCTTGCCTTCAACTACAGATGATGGTCTCTAGGCGCTGGGAAGCACGGTCTCTTAGATCAGAGGGGTGGAAATGATCTCAAAGACCTCCTTGTCTTCTCCAATTTTAGTTTTTCCTGAGACTAGGTCTCACTATGTTGTCCAGTCTGAGCCCTACTTTTGGGCTTAAGTGATCCTCCTGTCTCAGCCTCCTGAGTAGCTGAACCATAGATGCCAGGTCAGGCTGTTCTTACAATTTTTAATAATAGCTGAAAAAAACTAAGGTCCTAGGGGGTGTGAGTCTTTTTTCAAAGTCACACTGTACATTGTAGTAGAAACAGAACTAGAACCCAGATTCTTGGTGCTGTAATAGGTGCTCTGTGTACGCCTGAAAGGTCCTCGGTGCCCTAAGAAGCTATGGCCCAGCTGCCAGGCAGAGGAAGGGCTGGGGTCTCCCCTGTGAGGCTGGGCAATGAGCCCTTTCCTGGGCAAGTGCTTTAGAGGGGACCTCAAGGCACCTGGAAGCAGGTTACCCTGCTTGCTTGCATTACTCCATCCTGACTCTTGGTTTCTCTCTCTTCCTCCCCCATCTTCACTGCTTCTGTTGTCTCTCTAAGCCCTGACATCCCACCCCATCTCTGTTCTTTTCTGGTTGACCCTCAGCCACCTGTTTCCTACCTGCCAGGTTGACTTTGGCCACAGACCAATTTGTACCAGCAGCTGCACCCTCCCTTTCTCTAGCTCAGCATGATCTGGGTAGGTGACCTCTGCCCTCCTGGCTTTCTGCTTCAGGAGGCCTTCGGGGCAGACAGCCTCGAGGCTGACAGAGAGGCTTCCTTATGTGACAGGGCCCAGAGCAGGAAGATGGGTCCCATCCAGGCTGATGGGACAGACTTACTGCTGGATCCAGACAAGAAGGATGCTCCCCAGAACCATGTCTGAGCATCCAGGGTTTCATGAGTGCTGATCTCTGTGCCTGTCTTTCGCTGGAGGTGAGTGGCGTGTCCACTGCCCTTGGTCTTTCCATGCCACTGCCACCACCTGGCCTCGGGGGAATGGTGCCTGACCCAAGCGTTTCCCTGGGGGATGAGTAGGCCAGCTGCTTACCAAGGCCAGTACACCACAGAACTGGCCTGCAGAGCTATGTCCTGTGGTTCTTCTGGCCCCCAGCAGGGCCGAGGTGGGCTGAGGAAGAACTGGGAGCCAGGTATCCTAGATGCCAGCTTCCCATGGGATTTAGACCACAGACATCATAGCAAGCAGCTCTCCTCCTCCTGCCTTTCCCCTGGAGGAGCAGGGTCAATCATTCATTCAGCCAGTGCCTGCTGAGCACTTCCTGTGTGCTAGGTGTGGGATGGCATCAGATTTGGCTTCAACTCAGGTCTTGGTGACTGAAAGAGGAGGGCTCTAAATGAGCCGGGAGGATTCCCAGTGTCAGAACAGAGCGGGCAAAGCCAGGAGCTTCCTGGAGCCAGGGCTGGACGGACTGGAGGAGCATGAGGCACCCTCCCTGTCCTCTGCACATGGGGACCTGGGAAGGCTGCTTTGCTGAAAACGGCAGCCTGAGGCCATGTCAGCAGTTCTCAGGAAGTGATCAGAATGTGTGTGTGTGTGTGTGTGTGTACATGTGCCCAAAGATTCAGATTCTGGGCTTCAGTGATCTGGGAGTGCAGGGTCAGTCCCCCTGGTTCTAGAGGGCATCTGGTTGATGTGCAGTAGAACTGAGAGGCCAGAGGAGCTCTGAGGGGCCCCTCCTGAATGAGGGGCCCCTCCTGAAGGTGGTCGTGGGGTTCTCTGAAGGCCCCTCCTGCTCTGATTTGCTCTCCAGTCTGTAGTTTAGAGGAAGTCAGTGCTGGACTTTCTATAGGCAGGCGACCTTCATTTGGGTCCCAGACAGGGACCGTCACTGGGTGGAGTGATGCCCAGGGTGTGAGAGGAACAGCCTTTTCTGTTTGAGACCCCACTCCTGGTGGCCTGTGGCTTTTTCACCACTCTGTGTTGGCCTCTCCTCTTTGGAGAGTTGAGACTCTTTCTTTTCCATCTCTTGCCCTCTTCCTTTCTCTCCTTCGTCTCCAGTTCCTAATAATCTGAGCCACTTTCACTGACTGTCCTCATCAGCTGTTTCTGGGAGGCCTGCCCCGCCATCTCCTTCCTCTGGGTGCCTGGCCCTTCCCTGCAGAGAGGCAGAGGGTCACAAGTGCCTCTGGCCTCCTGCTCCTCCCCTCTCCACCATCACCAGGTTTTGCTTATCTTTTCTCTCTCTCTCTTTTTTTTCATACTGGGGATCAAACTCACAACCTTGCATTTACCAGGAAAGTGCTTGAAGTGCTGAGCTAAATCCCTGGCCCTCTTTCCTCTTTAGGGTTCAGAGTTGTTTGCATGGTTCACAACAGTGGTAAAAAGCCTCCCTGATCTCTAGTCCAAGCAGGAAGAATTGAAGTTAGGTGCTTGGAAGAACTTCCAAAGAGCCAAAGAGTGATCTTGAAAGAGGATGTGGATCTGGAAGAAAGTCTGGTTTTTGTTAAGGTTCATATATCTCTCTTTCTGCTGGAATGGTGGTGCCCACCTGTAATTTTAGTACTTAGGAGGCTGAGGCAGGAGGATTTTTGTGAGTTTGAGACTAGCCTGGGATACAGAGTGAGTTCAAGGCCAAAATGCATGACCTATCAAGACTCTGTCGCAAAAAAACTCTCACTCCCTGGTTTCTCCTTCCTGTATACCCCAAACCCACTGGGCACATTTGTAGCCATCGCAGGACGAGGCTGTGGGCTCTCGGGGTATCATCCCTGGGCTGCTCTTCGTCTGTGTTCTGGGTTGTGTCCTCCTCATGCACTCAGCCTTCCCTGGGGAGTCCAGGTGAGCTGTGTGTGTGCCTGTGTGGCAGGAGCTCTGCATGTCCACAGGGCGAGGGGTGTATATGGCTTATGTGTGTGCCCAAGTGGTCACCGTGGTTTTGCCTCAGCTCTTGTCCTGGAGCTCTTTGCTCTCTGTCCACAGTCCTGAGGTCAGTGGGGGCAGGGGGTGGTGATGGATTTGTCAGGACACTGCAAGGAGGACACACACAGGGATCCTGGCCATGACTGACACTGCTGCACCCTCTGTGTTGCAGTGGCCCTTATGGAGCAGTGCTGCCCTGTGAAAGCCACTGGTGGGACCTGAGGGTCTCTGTTGGGGGCCTTTCTGCTCTTGCTTCTGAGGCCTGATTGCCCCCTTGGAGACCTTAGGGCTGGAACCCATGGTTTCCCGCAGTACCCTCCGTGACAAGCCCAGAACCCTTTCCTGGGCAGTGCCTGACCCTGCTGTCTGCACATGTGAAGAGTCTAAGCCTACCTGGAGCTGCTAGCCCACTGCCGCGAGGTAGGGTGACTCGGGGAGTTTTGGTTCTTCTAATCCATGAGGAAACTGAGGCCCAGCAGGGACTTGAGCCGAGTCACGCAGCTGGACAGTGGCAGGTTAGGGTAAGGCGAGCCTATGTCCCCTGCTGCTCCCTCCCGCAGGCGGCCTCCTGACCCAGGGCGCCCCTGGGCTCACAGCAGGTGCTGGGACTCCTGCCCTGCGACCCCAGGCTGAGGGCTGAGGCAGAGGGCTGGAGGGGCGCTGCCTGTCCTGCCCCTGTGTGGCCACAAGGGGGCTCTGGGATCAGGTTTTTCTCTTTTCTGCAGCGGCTACTGCTGCAAGTTCCCAGCGAACTCTTGCAGCACACAGCTTTTTGTCAACCCCTGCTCATCCTGCAGCAGCCGCGGCGGAGCGTTCCTGCTGGCCCAGAAGGCAGAGGGGACACAGACTTGGCTCTTCATAATCCCACCGCAGGCCCTTCCTTCTGTCAGCCAGGAGGCCCCCCAGTTGTCTCCCCTCCATGCCCACGACTGCTGGGCGTGGGCAGGGCAACCACTGAGCCACACTGCTTTTTTCATTACCGCGTCCCTGTGCAAGGATTGAAGGGAAGCACTTGTTCTCTCCCAGTCTCCTGACCATTAGAGCCTGGACTCTGCTCTCCTGCCACTGTTGAGATCTGGACAGACAGCAGCAGGAAAGTAAGCTAGATGTCAGGAAGGACTTCCTCATAGTCCAAGGAGGCTGGGAGAGTCACGAAGATCTGGGTCCAGGGGTCAGGCAGAGGTCTCTGCAGTCCAGCCCCCTGAGAAGTTTTCTCAGCTGTGCCAGGCAGGAGAGAATCAGTGCTGTTGCTCACCACAGAGAATTGTGGATGTTGTCAGGCCTTTGGGGTCTGGAACTTCTGTGATTGGGGAGAGATCCATTCGTGGGGTCTTTCAAAGGGAGTGGAAAGGAGCTGTGCAGTGGCACACACCTGTAATGCCAGCACTCTGGGAGGCTGAGGCAGGAGGATGACAAGTTCAAGGCCACTCTGGGCAACTTAGTGAGACACTAGCTGAAAATAAAATAAAAATGGCCGGGGGTGTAACTCAATGGAGAACACATGCAACTGAGCCAAATTCATTCCTTAGTACTCCCCCAAAAAGGGTGGAGGAAAAGGAAAACTTTTGAACTGCCTTGTCCCCAGCCTGGTGACTGTTGGGAGAGGGAAGGAGGAAGAGTCGTTTTTGCGGAATTTTAGGTGTGTTCCAAGGTCTGAATTGGATTGATCACTGCCAACTCACAAGGCACAACCGGCAGGAGGTGCCACCCTGGGGGCAGTGGATGGTACCACACCCTCGCACTTGCCCTCCAAGTGGGGAAGGGACCAGGCCTCTGTCTGATGCACTGTAGCTGTCCCAGAAGTGGGACATGACATGTCACTTGCCTTTTTTTTTGTTTGTTTGTTTTCTTGAGCTGGGGTTTTACTATGTAATTCAAGCTGGACTTGAACTCACTATGTAGCCCAGGCTGGCCTCAAACTCATGGTGATCCTCCCGCCTCAGCCTCCAGAATGCCGGGATTGCAGGCGCATGCACCATGTCCAGCAACTTGCCAATTTTTTTGTCTGTCTTTAATTTTGGCACTGAGCCCACCTTGTAGAAGCAAATCTCATTTCTGCCTCTGTCCCCACTCTTGGGAAGGGTGGACAGACAGCCCTCTTTCCAGGCTGCTGCAAGCTTTGGGAGATGGGACATGTAAGAAGGCCTCAGGCCCAGTGTAGTACAGCTTCTGTCTCCTGCCCTATGCCTAGGCTTGCTTGTTCCTGCAGAAGGGGCAATATGTCCATTTCCAAGATAGAAAAATAGAGGCAGGAATGATGCAAACGCTGAGGCCAAGATCTCTGCCTACATGCTCCATCTGAAGCCAGACCGCTTCTTCCCTCATCTGCTTCCTCCTTGCTTTCCCCATGAGGAAAGGCCCTTCTCTGACCCTTCTCTTCTGTGCCCCTACCCGCCTCTTTTCTTTTTTCCTCTTTGCTCTCCTTTTCTTCCCCCTCAGCTCATTTTCCATCTCCTCTTCTACTTTCTTTTTATTCATTCATTTATTAATCAAAACTAGGAAATGTACATCCTTGGTGTCTCCAAAGCCTTCTGAACCATCTCCCACGCTCCTGGGTTCTTGGTCTTTCTTCCTGGACTCTCCTAGGCTTGGGCTTCTGTTCTGGGCCCCCAGGAAGAGTGAAGAAAGTGGTAAAGAAGCCTGGTTCAGGTAAGTAATGTGTAGTTATGTGTGTGTGTGTGTGTGTGTGTGTGCGCACACACGTGTGTCCCCTTGTGTCCTGGGGAATGAGCCAAACAGGACATCATGGCCCCTGTTGTTGGAGGACTTGTGTCTGCAGAGAGAGGCGGGCTGGGTGGTAAGTGCTGCCTTTGGGCTTAAATACAGAGGAAGAAGAGGAGGCTGGGGGTATAGCTCAGTGGTTGAGGCTTTCCTGACAGAGCACTCTGGGTTTATCCTCAGCACTGCACACACGCACACACGCACACACACACACACACACACTACAGGAGGCTTCTCAGAGGAGGTGTTCACTGAGATGAGTTTTAAGGAATGAGCTGGAGTTGACCAGGTTCCTAGGGAGGTGGGAGAAAAGCAGTGATGTCAGAGGGACCACAAAGAGCAAAGGATGCTGCTGTAAAGGGGCAGGGAGAGTTTAGAGAATGAGCAGTAGCCCTGTGGGGCTGGAGCCCAGAGGGCTTGTGGGAGATTAAGCTCCCAATCTGGAAGTAAGCAATGTACCTCAGAACTGACAGCTCTTGGTCCCTGCTCAGGGAGGGATAAGGGGAGGGGAGGAGTTGGGATCTTGGCGAGAGTGTCTGGCCCTCATGTGCTCCCTACTGGCTGGCTTCCCTGCCCTGGGAACCTTACAGGGCTGATTCTAGTTCTTGGTGGTTTCATCTAAAAATGGGAAGGGTGAGCCAGACACAGAGACGCAGACACACCTGTAATCCCAGCACTCTGGTAGGTTGAGGCAGGAGGATTGCAAATTCAAGCCCAGCCTGGGCAACTTATTGACTGAGGGCCTGTCTAAAAAAAAATTATCTATCTATCTATCATTTATCTATCATTGATCTATCACCTATCTATCTCTGGGCTACAGCTCAATATGATGAAGGCCCTGGGCCCAGTGCCCAGTACTGCAAAAAACAAAAGAGAATGATGTACACTGTGTCATTCCTCTAGGTTCCCTTCAGCATCAAGGGCTTGTGTGGTCAGGGCAGACTTCATGGGAGAGGAGGTCTAATATGGAACTAAACTCAGGAGAGGGAAGCTGGGAACACCATGGAGATGAAGGTCAAGGGCAGAACTTGAAAGTTGCCTGAGACTGACTGCATGGTTGGTTCTGGGCAAGGCTGGTTTGGAAGCAGGAGAGGGCGCTGCCTGGGGGCAGGGCAGTAGTGACTTGGGCTGTGAGGAGGGGTATGGGAGGCTGCAGGGTGCCAGTGTGATCTTCCTCCCTACTACCTTCCTGCCCCAAGGCTCTGGGGGCAGACTGAGCTGCAGGGACTGGTTCTGTAGGAAGGACTGGAAGCCAGGAACATGCAAATGAGATGCAAATAGCACATCAATCAGCTGCATTTCCACGCCCACCACCTAAGGTCGGTTTTGCTTGGGGTCAGAGTCATTGTGGGAGTGAAGGGGTCTGTGCCCTTTGCCTTCCTTCTCAGGGTGTTCCTGCTGCTTTGGTGGCGCCCTGCAGACCCTGGGGTCCTGAGCTGCCTTAGCTTCTCCAGGCACAGGAGCTCCCCAGGCTCGGGGTTCTGACCCTGCTGCTTGCTCCTGGTGGGCTGGTTTGGCACTGAATGGGAGACCAAAGCAGAAGCCAGAGGAGAACAGATATTTCAGAAAAATGGATACATCGGACCCAGAGCACTGAGCACCCCAGGGACCCCGAGAGACACATTCCAGCAGAGACCATGAGTGACAGAGGCAGACGGAGAGGGCTCTTCTCAAGTGTCGGCCTTCCTCAGGGGCCTGCCAGCTTCCTCTCCCTGTCTGCCTGTCCCTGGCCGCTGGTCCCTTTGTCTGTCTAGCTCTTTGTTTGTTTGTCTCTTTGTTTGCATGTCTCCCTCCCAGTTCCCCCTTTCTTTCTCCTCTGCTGTCTGTCTGTTGGTCCAGACCTCACTTTCTGTCACTGCCCTCTGCCTGTGCATCTATCCATGGCAGAAACTGCCAGCTGGGATCTCGGGCCCCTGTGGCCTGGCCTCCTGCTCTTAGATGGGTTCTTGCCTTGACTCCTCATTGCTTTGAGTCTCTATTTCCTCCTTTCTAGGGTGGTTTCTTCTTCTGCCTTCTCTCTTGTTTGTGAAACTCAAGCGTGTGAGCAAGTGACTGTATTTGTGATTGCTTGGCCGCTGTAATAGGATTTGATGCAGCCAAGGGGCAATGCTGCTCTGCACCTTCTAGGGACAAAGCAGGAAGGAAATAATGACTGCAGCATGAGGCGGAGTGGTCAGACATCCAGAGGGACTTCCCCCAAATCGAGGCGTAGGAAATATGAGAACCGGTCAGCTAGATCTCCATGGCAGGAGGATGGGGGACATGACCTTCCGCAGCCTGCAATAAGAAAAACGCTCTAGGTGTTAGGCGTTAGGAGAGACTGGAACCCTTGCGATCATCACCTGTCCTAGCTCTCACCTGGATAGCCTCTCCGGTGGTGGGGTGAGGACCTGGGGGAAGGGGTGGGGAGGAAGTTCGTCCCTCTCCCCACCTCCACTCGTTCCTCACCACCTTCCCGAGCTCGGGACCACTCCGCCCCCGCCAATCCATGAGAGATGGCTGCTGGGGATGGAGTGATGTATGTAATGCAGATAAAATGTCAGCAATTCTAAATGGGTCCGGAGATGCGGCGTGGGGGGGTGGGGAGGGAAAAAGGGCGGAGCAGGGGGGAGAGAGGAAGGGAAAACGAGATGTAGGTCCTCACCGGGACGGCTGGAGGGGCAGACACCCCCTCCCCAGCAAAGGCCAGGAGAGGGGTGGGCCCAGGAGGCAGGAGCCCAAATGAGATTTTGAAGAGGGAGCTAGAAGGTGGGGGTGGAGGAGAGGAGGGGCGGGCGGGGGCAGTGGGGCCGGAGCTGCTGATGTATAGCGGTTTCATAACTTCCTCAGTATTAAAGGCAGGTTCATGGGGAGGGCAGCGCCATTAATCACCGGGCTGAATGGGGCCGGGATCTGCTGAGAGGCGCGCTTGCTGTCTGCTGCGCCTGCCCGGCCCAGGGCGGGAGGGGGCAGGCGCGGTGCCCCTCCCGAACGGAGGGGTAAGACCCCAGCGTGCTCTTCCTTCGGGGTGTTGGGCGAGTGGGTCCTCGGGTATAGGGCAGGGCAGGGGCTGGGGATGTGGCTGGGAAGAAAAGGAGGGTTGGAAAGGGGGCAGGGGATGGGGGACTGATGGGGGCAGAGGCTGAGGGACCCTGGGGAAGAAAAACTGGGGAGGGAGGATTGTGCCTTTGAACATGAAATTGATCACATGTAAATATAATGCAAATGACATGCAAACGAGCACAGAATTCTCTGGGTCCACTGCTCAGGCATTCTCCTTCTTGGATTGAGAATTGGGGCCAATTTGCATCTCGCTCTATGCCCAGTACCTCCATGCTTCATTATGAATATTGACAGAAGGAGAAGGCCAGGTCTGCTAGTGGAGGGGGTGGGGCAGCAGGGGTGGAGCTGGGAAAGGGTGGGGCCATGCCTGTCCTGGAGTGGTGACATCAGGAACATTGACAGGCCTGAGTGACAGTGAGAAGTGGGACTCAGGGATCCCAGCCTGAATTGATGGGGGTTAGAAGGGAAAAGGCTCAGCATGGAGGCAGAGAGACAGACAGATAGACAGGTACATCCCTGCTGCTCATCTGACAGCCCCTGAGCTGGTGAGACGAGAACACATCCTGTATCCTGTGAAGTAGCCACTGTCCCCTCTTCCAGGGAAGAGAGCAGTGCTGAGAGTCAGAGAAGCAATGATCTTTCTAAGGTCACACTGCTGTCCACTGCTGGACCTCAGCTTCAAGTTGCCTTGAGAGTTCTGGGCTCCTTCAATCTGCTGTAAGCACGTCCATGATGAGATAAAATAAAAATAGCGGTATTCATGTCTTCCTCTGCATCCCTCCCTGGCTTGGGGTCCCCTAGGCAAGCTCTCTCCACTGAGCCTCATCTTCAGTGCTGCCCAGGTGTTTACTGAGCACCTGGCAGGAACAAAGAGGGGCTGTGCTGAGGCGAGGGAAGCCTGAATGTTGACTTCCAGAACACAGCATCTAGCAGAGCCACAGGCATTTCTTTTTAAAAATCTTTTATTTTGATCATTGTTTATATTTTGGGCTTCTCATTTATGAGAACCATATGATAATGAAGCTTGTATCTGACTTATTGCATAACATTGTGGTCTTGGGCTGGGGCAGTGCCTGCCTGGCAAGTGCAAGGTTGTGAGTTCGATTTCTGGTACCAAAAAAAATGTGTAGTCTGATAACATTATGGTCTTAAGGTGCATCCATTTTCCCACACTTAACAGTTGGTGACAGTAGTCATAAGAGAGGTACAGTCCAGGCAGGGGTTGTGGTGGCAGTGGGGTGGGGGTCCCAGGGAATGCTGCAAGTGAGGTGACTTTTTTTTCTTTTTCTTTTTTTTTTTCTGTACTGGGTTCTGCTAGGCAAGTGGTCTACTGCTGAGCTACACCCTCAGGCTTTCTTTTTTTCTCTTCTTTAAATTTTGAGACAGGGTCTTTCTGAGTTGCCCAAGTTGACCTCAAATTAACTTTATTCCTCCTCTCTTTCTTTTTCTGGTTTTTTTTTTTTGGATCCTATGTAGCCCAGTCTGGCCTCAGATTCATAGCTATCCTCCTGCCTCAGCCTCCAGGGTGCTAGGATTGCAGGCGTGTGCCACAGTGCCTGGCTGGCCTTGAACTTTTTATTGTCTTACCCCAGCCTCTTGAGTGCCTGGGATTACAGGTGTATATCACCTTGCCCTTCTGGGAGGTAGCATTTGATTTGGGTCTTGGGGACCAGGTAGAATGTGTTCCATGGCAGAAGAATGGGAAGAATGTTCTAGGCCAGGGATGATATGGGCCACTGTGCAGTGGGGGAGAGGATGAGAAAGCCATGCTTCCCCATGTGTTAGTATTAGAGGTGTGGAGGTGAGAGGGAAGTCAAGGGAGATGGTAATGGGTGGCTCAGGACCTGGGGGCCAAGACACAGACACTACCTGGAGGCTGGCTGGGAGGAGGCAATAGGTCAATCATTCATTGAACTGCTGTTCAGTCAACAGACATGGATTGTAGTGCAGCCAGAGCAGGGCTTCTCGGAGCTCGGGATGCAGAGATGAAGGGATGTGGCTTCTTTCCTCAGGAGGTTCCGTTAGCAGTAACGTCCAGGGAGTAAACTGGGGATATAACAGTATCTCTGTTGGAGTGGGACTGGGAAGATTCAATGCAAGAATCTACATAAAGTACTCAGAGTGGTGTGCAGTGCGGAAGGTCAGCTCAGGAGAAGTTAGTGACGGCTGCTGCATGATAGGCGCTGTTCTGCAGGTGTCAAATGCGGGGCAGAGGCAGGAGGGTGTTGTCAGTGCTGCACAAGACTCTGGAAGAGGTGGAGGGGGTAGTGTGGGTGGGACAAAGGGAAGGTTCATAGGACTGCGAGAGGAGGAAGGGGTGAGAGAAAGCACATGACAGAGCACAGGCAGGTAGGGAAGGTGCGGCCTGGCAGCCCCACAGGGTGACTTTAGGACTCTGAAGACCTTTCCTTGGTGGGGCCTTTGCTCCTTGGCTGGTCCCTTGGGAGTGCAGGCAGGGCCAGGCTCAGGGGTTGGGGAGGCTGGGTGCTAGGATTCCTGGGTTCCCTTCTCACTTGGCTTCTCGGCCTGCCTCCCAGATTCTTCTTCTTAGTTGCTGAATTCTGCTCAACTTGTGGGAGATGCTCCTCACACTCTATCAAAATCTAACTTCCATCCTTCTTGCTGCAGGACCCGGGGATCAGTCCAACCTGCTCTGCTGTCTGTCTGATGTCTGTGTGGTCCCCTCAGGATAATTGTTCTGGACAACTCTAACACCACTCAGACAGATTGTCCGGCCTCCTGGCCCTGACATCTCCCACCACTGCATCAAGCCAAATTACTCAGCCTCCCCCCCAGCCCGGGGCTCTGGTGAAATCCGATTAGCAAGGAGAGAGCTGTGTTCAGCTGACAGTTCCTCCGATAATTGCTTCCCAAGTAAGCCACGCAAATCAGCCCATCCAGCCTGTCCCTGCTCCTCTCCTGGGAACCCAGGCCTCCAGCTCCAGGAGAGGGAGTTGAGAAAAGTTGGAAGCTGTTTCCTGATTCTGGTGAAGTAGGCATCAGTCCATAAAGTTGGCTGTGCTCCCTGGGGCTGAGGTGGGGTGGCAGGGTAGAGGCTAAGCCACAGACCCCGCTGGGTCTGCATTTCTGCCTTCTCATGCCTTGGAGAAGGATTCCATGTACCCATTTCTCTGTCAGGTATGAGAAGGCAGGCATCTAGAAGACACAGATGGGGAGTCGCTGAACATGTTAGGCAAACAGTGGGTGAACTTGTAGCCTAGATCCCCTGGTTCTCCAGTTCTAGGAGGAGATGGGATGAGACCTGTGGGGCCTTCAGAAATCTCCCTCCACTCGTGGAGGCCTTCTGCACCAGATGGAGGAAAGACATGAGGGTTACATTCCACAGTGCTGGGATGGGCTGTCATCCTGTCTCTGAAGGCCTTTGGAATCTGATCAAAACTTCAGCGTTTTGAGTCTGTGCCCAGGACATATTCTTGGGACACAATCTCCTGACTTACCTCATACAGGAAGGACCTTTTCTTCCCTTTTTCATAGCAGGGAACTTTTAAGGGTCTGTTAATGAATATTCTTCCTTAATGCCTTTCTTACTTATATCATGTGTGTGTGTGTGTGTGTTTACATGTGATTTGGACTGAACCAAGGGTTTCGTGTATAAGAACACACCCTGAGCAAGGTGTGGTGGCACACACCTGTAATCCTACCACTCTGAGAGGCTGAGGCAGAAGGATTTCAAGTTTGAGTCCAGCCTGGGCAACTCAGCAAGACCCTATCTTAAAATAAAAAATAAAAAAGGCTGGGGTCATAGTTTAGTATAAAAGCACTAATCACCAATACTGCAAAAACAAAACAAGTAACAGAAAGAACACACTATGAGCTGGGCATGGTGAGGCACACCTGTAATCCCAGCACTCAGGAGGCTGAGGCAGGAGGATTTCTGTGAATTGAAGGCCAGCCTTGGCCACACAGTGAGTGGCCAGCCTAAACAACACAGAGAGAAAAAAAGAACACACTCTGCCACTGAACTACATCCCTTCATCCCATCTACTGCTGATCTTGGACACATGAAGGTGTTTTTCTTGCAATCCTAAACTTCTACTCTCAAGCCTTGCTCCTGCTAGTCTGTCTTTGTTGAACTTTCCAGGAATGAGTTGCTCAGACTTGACCTCTGTGCTTTTGTCAGAGTATGGTTCTTGGCCTGAATCTTGAGTGTTCAGTCTAGCATCTGCCTGAGATCCTGGCTGTGGTCATAACAGCAGCAACTGAGCTTCACGGAGCACAAATTCTGATCTGGGCATTGTGTCAAACACCTTATGTAATTAAGTAATTTAATTATCACAAAAGAAGGCATAGATTGCAAAGATTATCTCATGTTACAGCTCAGATAACTGAGGCACACAGAAATTAAGTAATTTGCCCAAGGCCATCGCTATTAAGTGACAGAGCCTCAATCTACAGCTCACACTCTTTCTCCTCCGATGAATATTCATTCATCCTCAGTCTCTCTCAGTACTGGGGATTGGAGCTGGACTCTTTACATTGAGCTACATTCCATATGTATACGTATGTTTTAAATTTTCAGACAGAGTATTACTAAGTTGCAGGGCTTGAACAACTTGCAATTCTCCTGGCTTAGCCTCCAAGAATGACGGATTCCGGGTGCGGTGGTGTACACCCGTTATCCCAGCACTTGAGAGGCTGAGGCAGGATGATCACTGTGAGTTCAAATCCAGCCTGTGTTACTTGTTGTGAGTTCAAGACTGATCTGAACTACACGCCAAGACCTTGTCTCAAAACACAAAACAAAACAAAACAACCCGCAGGGATTACAAGTGTGCACCACCACACACAGCTTCCAATGTTCTTTTAATGTTTCCTGGGCTGACCGAGAAGGTCCAGTGTAGTGGAGTTGGGCAGGTGTCTATACCCTATTCTTTAGGGTTCTCCAGGGAGCTGACTAGGTGACACTTGGAACTTAGGAGGGTAAAATATGGTTTTCCTTCCTCCAACACCCAGTCTTTGTTTTCTGCAGCTGGAGGCCCTGTAGCTAGACAGTCTTCCTTGCTGCAGAAGCATGGAAGCAGGGCAAAGGCTGAATGAGCAGCTTAGGAAAGTGAGCTGGGAGTCAGAGCTAGGCTCTTCAAAGGCCGATAGATGGCGCTCATGGCCCAACACAGCCCCAATAGCCCAAGGAAACCTACGGAAGAAAAAAAAAAACAACGAGTGAGCAGGTTAACCCCTTCCCCACTGGGCTCAGGCCTGAGCTACAGGCTGGTGGGCTTTCACAGCCCCTCCTCCGACCAGGTGATTCAACTCTTTAGCTTCTTACCCAGGCCATAGCCTGGACCTGCTTCTGCTCTTATCCCCAAGGCCCTGTCCATACATCACTATTTTCAGCCCCTTGAAGACTTCTGAGAGGACCAGGAGACTAAGAAATGAACAAGGCTTCCCCTAAGCTTATGGCTCACCTCTCAGGGCTCTATCTCTTGAAAGGCTGCACGTGTCTCTATTTCTCAGCACCATCTTTCCTGAGAGACAAATAGGTAGAGAGGAGCAGCGTGGGCTAGAGACAGAAAGGGCCCAAGACGCCTATAGGTCAGCTGTAGCAAATCACTGGGGGATGCTCAAACTTCAGTTTGTCATTTAATCTGAATTCCCTATCTCTGAGCTTGCTGGGGTAGATGGGCTTATAGGGACAGAGTTATCTGATTCTCCCAGGAAGTTAAAATTAAAGGAGTGGGGGCCTTGGCAGATTTATTTGTCTGTCACTCATTTTACTTATTATTGTCCTGCTAGAGATAGACTTGGGAGTGTGGAGAGGCTGCCAAGATGATAAACTGGAAGCACTGGGCAAACAAGTGGCAAAGTGGTTGGGCTGGTAGAAAGGTATCTATTTGATGGCTGAAATCTAAGGAAAAAAATTTTTTTGAGACAGGGTCTTGCATGTACCTCAGGCTGGTCTTGAATTCATGATCTTTCTGCCTCAGCCTCCCAAGTGCTGGAAGCACAGGTATATGCCACTATGCCTGGCCAGATAGAAGGATTCTAAAAAAAAAAATGAGATGATACCAGAGTGAAGTCCCTACTCCTTGTTTTTATTTAGAGACATACAGGCTAAGAGTTGTGGAGGAAGAGGAGCCCACTCTAAAAGCTAACTCTTATTTCAGTCATACCAGAGAAAGAAACAAAGACAGATATACACTGAAGGAGACGGAGATACAAATATATGGAGAGAAAACATATAGAAGAGATGAGATAAATTTATATAGGTGGGGAGAGACAAAGACACAAAGAAGGGGAGAATCTGGTACAAATTAAAGCTCAGGAAATAATGGGCTTCATGAGGTAGATGATTCATTTGGTTTCTGAAATCTGCAAGGGTGGGGGTGGTTTCTCACCTTAGTGTCAGAGGGGTCACTGCTCATGGTGCCCTGAAACTCCTGCTGCACCTATTGAGTTTGTCTGTTAATAGGAGACTGGAGGAGGCTTGGGAAATGGGTAGCATCCTTGTTCTCTCATTTCTTTCTGCTCTTGGGTTCACTAGTCTCCTTCCCTATTACATACTTGGAGACCTTGCTTTGGTGATCAGTCCTAGCTGTGCTCAAGCTGCATGCATGGAGTGGGAGGAACCCAGAAGATAACTTGCTTAGGTGATTTTTATTCTATTGAAAGTTGTATAGTCAGGACACAAAGAAAGATCCAGAAGACAAGAACAAACCGAGGACAAAAGAGCATGGTGGTGCATGCCTGTAATCCCAGCTCTCAAGAGGTTGAGGCAGGAGGATCACTGTGAGTTTGAGACCAGCCTGGGCTACAAAGTGAGCTCAAGGCCAGCCTGAACTGTATAGTGTGACCCTGTCTCCAAAAGACCAAAAAGCCAAACCAAACCAAACCAAAACAAACCTAGGAATTGAAGTTTTGGGTATTGGTTCTTGGATAGGTGTGGGTGTGTTATTAGGTGCAGTCAGGGGATTACGATTGGTGAAAAAAGGCTTCCTGGGAAGAATATTTGAGAAAGAAGATTTGGAAGAGTGGGGGTGTGACAGTTAATTTTGTAAGCCCACTAATGTGGACTACAGTTCACCCAGATACTGTAGTTGGCTTTTGCTTCTAGGTGTGTCTTTGAAGTGTTTCCAAAAGAGACTGGCATTTGAACTGGTAAACTGAGTCAGGATTACCCACTCCCTTGAGGGCCCAATAGAACAAAAAAGCATAGGACAGGTAAATTCTCTCTCTTTATGAGTTGGACATCTATTTTCTCCTACCCTTTGGCTTCACTGGAGATCTGACTAAAGGTCTTGGTTCTCAAGCCTTCAAGCCCTGGCTGGGGCTTATATCAGCAAGCTTCCCTGCAATCATCTTTCAGACTCAGACTCAGACTCAGACTCAGACTCAGACTCAGACTCAGACTCAGACTCAGACTGAATTACATTGTGGGTTTTCCAGCTTACCAACAGTAGATTAGCAGATCATAGGACTTCTTTGCCCCCCCCTCATCCTGTGGATCAGTCACATGATAAATTTTCTCATAGAGGAAAATAAATAGATATTCAATTGGTTCTGTTTCTCTGGAGAACCCTAATATAGGTTATGGGGCTAGGCAAATAGCAAGGCAGAAGAGGAAGAAAAGTCAAAATGGTGAACCTGTGAAGGCGTTGGACAGGCATGGAGTGGTGCTCACTTCTAGAGTTGTTAGGAGTCGCCAGAAACGCCTCAGTTGCTGTTCTGCATACAGTAATGGACCCTTGAGAGTTGCAAAGGAATAGTCTCTTCTACCTGGGGTAGCCAGACTGGTAGAGTTGGATTTTAGCCATTGTCAGTATCCTCAGGTGGGTAAGAGACAGGAGATTTGGGATGGTTGGAGCTTCCTCATAGTTAAGAATAAACTTTAGGATTAGGTTCTCTCATTTCTTATTTATTTATTTATTTATTTATTTATTTATTTATTTATTTATTCTCTCATTTCTTAAGACTTCTCGATTTATCCCCTTTTCAGTCTCCTGAAGGCTGGACTAACATGCCTACACCAACCACCACACTCTGCTAGATTCAGCGCTGATAGTAAGAATAAACTACAACTCCCAGCGCCACTTGGGACTCACCCAGCGCACTTTTCCGGGGATTTGGGCATTTCCGGCGGAAGTGGCTGTGGCTAAGCCAATCTCCTTCCCAAAATACTGCGGACTATGATTCCCACTGTCCTTCACGCCTGGCATGGGGAAAGGAACTGGAAGCTGGATGGGAAGCTGGACCAGGTGAGGGAGCGGAAGGCTGGGAATGTCGGGCTCTGGGACCCTCCCATGGCACTAGGGGCAGAGCCGAGAGGGTGGTGAGGGAGCTGGTGTTCTGGGGCCCTTGCCTCGTCTGGAGCTAGTCCCAGTGCAAGGGAGAGGTGACCATGGATCGCCTGGGAAGCTTGTGGATCACAACCTTCCGGACCGGCAGAGCCCGCGTGTGCCGGCGGAGTTTTGCAGCGTGCTGAGCCTTGGCCTCGGAATCAGAGGAAGGGTGGAAGAATCTTTCTGAGTTTGTGCTCTGTTTTAGTTTTAAGGATTTGCTTGTTGTCCATGTGGGTGCCTGGAGTGCCACCAAGGGACAGGACAGTGTCTTGGGTACTGAATAAACTTTTTTGACTGGATGTCAGAAAAGTCGAGTATCAGTCAAAATTGTAGTTTTGGTTCGCCTCACTACCTTTACAGCTGATCTGATCTGGTGCCTGTAGTGTTCAGGTTGTAAAGCTTAGGTTATATTGAATTATAATGTGTTGCTTATCGGTCCTCTCACAATAGTAGGGAAAGTAGTGAAAGACACACACACACAGTTTCTTCATTTTGAATTTGTTCCCCACAAAGAGACTGCCACAGTGCTTGTCATGTAAAAGACTCAAATATTGAAAGAATAAATAAAGCAAGTTAACAGCTGGTGGTAGGTTAATGGCATATAAGATTTTCCTAGGGTGGAGAGTTACATGAATCTAGCTGAGCACTGTGGTATGATCTGATAATTCTAGGTACTGTAGAAGCTGAGGTAGAAAAGTTACAATTTGTTAAGACCCTGTTTCAAAACAAAACAACAAACCAGCAACCAGAACCTTCATAGAGATGAACCCAGGACTAGAGTTCAAATCAGCTGACTTCTAGTCTGTGGTTCTTGATATCTAAATCAGGTTTTGGAACTCTGGAATACAGAAAATAAGGCCTGTCATATTTGTATATCCCTATTCTTGTCTTACCTATGTGTGTTTTTTTGTTTTGTTTTAAATTAGGGTTTTGCTATATACTCTGGCTGGCCTTGAGCTCACAAAATAGCCCAGGATTGGGTGAGTTTGGCTGGTCTCAAACTCACCTAATCCTCCTGCTTCAGCCTCCTGAATATTATGGTTACAGGCAAGCACCACCATGCCCAGCATCTTTCCTTCTCTAGCTCAGGTCTCTAAATGCTAAAAGTAGACTCAGAGAGATCCTAGAGTGGAGCAGGGGGAGGTGCGAAGAAAGGACCCCTGATATGTTTGGGTTCACCACACTTTTTTTTTTTTTTTTTTTACCACACCTTTCTTCTTAGTTTTTGTATAAGCTTATTTGGTCCTGAATACCCACCTGGACAGATCATTTAAAGACTTCTGAGATTAGGACTTCCTAAATTCAACTTCGGTTTTTCTTCTTCTCCTTCTCCTTCTCCTTCTCCTCCTCCTTCTCCTCCTCCTCCTTCTCCTCCTCCTTTCTTCTTTCTTCTTCTTCTTCTTTTCACATAGTCTAGGATGATAGAATAGATTGGTGGCTCCAGCCTCAACACCCAACACTTTTTTTCCCCCTTTTTGAGATGTGGTCTTTGCTATGTAGTTCAGACTGGCCTTCAGCTGATTTTTACCCTGGGCTGGTCTTGAACTCACAAAGATCCTCCTGCCTCAGTCTTCAGAGTGCTGGGATTATAGGCATGTTGCCACCATGCCTGGCTTAATACCTAAAACTGTTGTGTGAAAAAAAAAAAATTTTTTTTTTTTTTTGGTATTGAACTCACGACCTTGCACTTGCCAGGCAGACGCTTGTGCTGCTGAGCTAAACCGCTGCCCTGTGTGAAATTTTTTTTTTTTCATTACTGGGGATCAAATCCAGGGATGTGCTCTAGCTTAGACTTTTTTTTTTTAAATTTTAAGACAGAGTCATTCAAATTTATCCAGTCTGGTCTTGAACTTGTGATCTTTTTGCCTCAGCCTCTTAAGTAACTAAGATTACAGTCCCATGCCCCTGGTATCTGACTTGTGTCAATCTTGGTACAACAACCTCATCTGGGACAAGCAGTCAGCTTGACCTGGGCTGAGGCTGAGAAGAACAGTAGTCTGTTCTATGCAGGCCCAGACAAGGAAACACACTCTAGCAAGTCTTGGAAAGCAAGCAGCTGAGCCTTGAATGAACTCGGGATGTAGATGTGGAGAGGAGTTTGTCAAGAATGGTTCCTTGGGGATGGGAGTGTAGCTCTGTGGTAGAGCACTGGCCTAGTATCCTCAAAGTGTTGGCTTTGATCCCCAGCACTCAAAAAGAGAATGATTCCTTGGTAAATAGTAGTTTTATTTCAGATTTACTGATAAAGTATGGAGCTAGCTCTGAGCTGATGTTTGTGGAGTACCTAACAAAAGCTAGAACTGTGGAGTTGTGGATGGAAATTGAATTGAGCTTGGCCCCTGATCTGCCCTATAGGGTTGGAGAAGGCAAGATGTGATATTCATGATGAAGCCACCAACTGTGGTGATATACCGTGGCTGTCAGCATCCGTTAGCCATCATAATCATGTTTAACATACAGATATATAGGCCTCACAGATAACCTTTTGTGTGGGAGGAGGTTAGGAATTTATTGCAAATACTGCCATGTTCTCAGCAGGGCAAACCTTAACAGAAGGGTGGTTTGAGCTGCATCTGGAAGAAGGGATATGGTTTGGATGTGGGGAACTCAGTGCCCTGATTGGATGTCTACTGGGTGATGTCCTTGTCTCAAGAAGTATATTTGGTTGGGTTTGTAGTAATGGTGTGTGCAAAGTTTTGGAGATTGGCAGGATGGGCATTTTGAAAGCAACAAGTTAGAACTCTGGGTTTGCTTGGGAGGGCTGAGAAGGGGCGGGGCCTTTGCAGTTTGTAACAAGGCTTGCTGTCAGATTCCCTCTCCTCTTTCCATCCTCTCCCCTTTCCCTTTTTTCTTCTTTTCATCCTCTCCTCACCTATGCATAACATCTCATTCCATTCTTATATCAGTATTACGTAGTAGGAATTATTCTTATTTGGGTGAGGAAACCTGAGGTTCTGGCCATAATTGCATAGCTTTTAAGAGTCTTTTCTGAATCAGGTAATTGTTCTGTTTAGCACTGAGGATTCTTGAATGGGAAAGAAGTTGGGCTGGGGCTCGGAGGCTGTAGAATTAGTGGAGTGGCTGATCAAACCATCTAAGGCAAGTTGGTGTGGGTGGGTTAAGAGCACAGCCTTGAGTCAGATAGTGGAGGTTCAAATCCCAGCTTCATTTATTTGCTAGCTGCCTGACCCTGCATGTCGCTTGATTTTGCTAAGCCTCAGTCTCCTCACTTCTAACATGGGAGCAGTTATGCCTACCTCATGGGGTCGTTATGAAGATCAATGAGGTGTACCTCATGTAGAGCAATTGCTCACCACCTGGAAACTATTGTAATTAGCACTCTCAGGTCTCTGGGCTGTGGCTGTGCACCTGCATCTCATTCGTCAGCACAGTGGTTTCCAGGACACAGCCCATCCTGGTTGGAGTTGTTTCACTAAGGATGAGTGCAGAAAGGATGCCACTTGCAAGTGAAAACCTACTACTCAGGATGGCCTGGGAACTCATGACTCAGCTCTGTGCCTGATGGAAAGGAGGTTGGAGTGGAGGGTGGCTGGTTGGCTTTGGCTTATTCTCACCAGGTAATATATGAAGAGGAAGGATTCTAGAAGTGGGGTGAGGGTTGCACTCCTGAGAACTGAGTTTGAGCTTAGGTAATTGGCAGATGACTAACTTGGTTTCCTAGGGTTCCTTCTGAGTCCACAAAATGGTAGAAGAGACCCTGGCTAGCATGAAACCCTTCTACTGTGGGCTGAGGGCTGATAGAGCTTCTGTCTTCCTCTTTTCCAGGTGATGGGGCATGGCTGTGTCTCAGGCTTTTCCGGTGGGCCCCCTTCCTGAGCCTGAAGCTTCCCAGATGGAGGCCCAGCCCTGTGCTCGAAATTTGGCTGAGGGCTTCCTTGAGGAGGAGCTTCGGCTCAATGTTGAGCTGAGCCAACTGCAGTTTTCGGAGCCTGTGGGCCTTGTCTACAATCCTGTGGATTATGCGTGGGAGCCACATCGAAGCTATGTGACTCGCTACTGCCAGGGCCCCAAGGAAGTGCTGTTCCTAGGCATGAACCCAGGACCTTTTGGCATGGCCCAGACTGGGGTAAAGGGCCTGGCTTCCCCTGTTGGGTGGAGTGGGAGGCTTCTAGGTGGATGCTTGGTTGGGGAGGGGGAACATGTGCCTGATTGTGGACATGTGTGTCCGTCCCACAGCCCCCTCCTAATACATTCTGGCTCCTGCGGTCTCAGACACTCTGGGCCTCTCTGCCTGTTGTTAACCAAGCACATTAATGGTAGTTTCATTTCCCTCGTGAGCTCTGTGCTAATTGCCTTTGAGAGCTCTTCCTTCCGCCATCCCCCATCCTTGCCTTGCCTTGTTGGATCTCCCTTGTCCCTGGAGTATGGCTGGGGTCAGGAGAAGGAGTAGGGCTGCTGGGTCCTCAGGGAAGATTGGTTGGCAGGGGTGAGTGTGAAAGACATGCAGGGCATTCTGGCAACCTGGGTTCTGTTTCTTGGCATAGGAGAGGTTCTGAGCAGAGCCAGGCTCCAAGCTGTCCTTTCAGAGCTCAGGATGAGTGACTGCCCCTCGTGGGGGTGCTTGGCAGGTGGGGGAGGGGAGGAGGCCTCAGGGCAGGAGGCTCAATCGCTTTTATTGACCCCAACTGGGTGATGAAAGGTGATCAATGATGATCGATGGAAATGACAACCTGAGGCTTGGGGCTGGGAGGGCACCTAGAGAGCAGTGGTCAGTCCTGTCCTTGTGCTTCCTTTAATCCTGGCTGTCATTCTGTCTCAGGCCATCTGGGTCCCCATTACTAGCCATCATGGCCTGTGTAGTGTCACATGTCCCATATACTCCCTGTACCTGGTCCCAAAGCTAGTGAAGGTAGAGGCAAACAAATAGATTCTTCTGGACCACAGGCTATAGTGAAGAAACTGAAGAAAGATGGACAAGTCCAAACCACAAGCCCAGGAATCTGTCTCAGACCTTTTTGTAGGGTTGGTTGGGGGTGGGGGTGGGCCCACCCCCCACCCTGCATCCTTATGGAAGGGAGAGGGGATCACTTGGCCAAGAGGTATCAGGTAGAGGTCATGTCTCTCTCCTTCCCCACAGGTGCCCTTTGGGGAAGTAAGCATGGTCCGAGACTGGTTGGGCATTGGGGGACCTGTGCTGACCCCTGCCCAAGAGCACCCTAAGCGACCAGTGCTGGGACTGCAGTGCCCACAGTCGGAGGTGAGCGGTGCCCGATTCTGGGGCTTTTTCCGGAGCCTCTGTGGACAGCCTGAGGTCTTCTTCCGTCACTGCTTTGTCCACAATCTTTGTCCCCTGCTCTTTCTGGCTCCCAGTGGACGTAACCTCACCCCTGCTGAGCTGCCTGCTAAGCAGCGCGAACAGCTACTGGGGATTTGTGATGCAGCCCTCTGCCGGCAGGTACAGCTGCTGGGGGTGCGGCTAGTGGTGGGAGTGGGGCGACTGGCGGAGCAGCGAGCACGACGGGCTCTGGCTGGTCTGACACCAGAGGTCCAGGTGGAGGGACTCTTGCATCCCTCTCCCCGAAACCCACAGGCCAACAAGGGCTGGGAGGCAGCAGCGAAGGAAAGACTCCGTGAGTTGGGGCTGCTGCCTCTGCTGACAAAGTGAAAGCCCCCTGGGGCCAGGCACAGGGCGAGTTCCAGGGCCTCAAGTCACCTTTGCACAAGCAGATGACCATGCATCTCCTGGACTGGATCAGTGAGGTCTTGTTGGGCTCTCTGGTGCCAGTAGATAACATTCTTTGATCTGTTGACGTGTCCTCTGACCTGACCTGGCAAGGCAGTGTCTGATTGCCAGGGTGAGTAGTGACACTGCTCCCATCTGCCCTGCCGCTTCCTGCATCTTCCTTGAGCATCGACCCTTTTGTGTTACACTGTCTGAGTCCGCAGAGAGTCTGCACGGTGGGGGGCTTTCTGCGGACTGCTCTACCTCATCATTTTCTTTCGAGCCTCTGCGCAGCTGAGAATGTCCTGGATAGAGACTTCTGAGGTCATGTTTGCTGTTTCAGAGGGACAATTTTTTTATCTTATATTTTTTTTGACATATGTTTAAGTGTACGTATTAACAGGGTTCTGCATGATATTTCCATGTACACATACAGAGTGCATTTATCAGCCTCTCCCCTAACCTTACCCTCTTCCCAACCAGAGGCTAGATCTCCAGGATTCCTGCTCATCCTTGCAGAACGGCTTCTGCCAGCTGACGCTTCTCCTTATAGGGACCAGGACAGAGCATGGGGTGTGAGGTTAATAATGAACTTCCTGTTGGGGGCTGAGGCTGGATCAGAATTCAGTGTAGTAGAGTAGGAAAAGTCAGAAGAGCTGAATTTTTACCTAACTTTGAGACTCATGGGCTTTATTGTACTTTTTGGATTTTTGTATATATTTTTTTGTTTTTTATGTTTCTTTTTGTGAGTCTTATGAACTCTTTGCTAGACAAGTTGATTAGTCTGTCTCAGGATCTTTGTCTATAAAATGGGGATGTGTCTGCTTTAGAGGGCCTTGTAAAGGCCCAGCACGAGGTGCTCACTACATATTCTTCTTGATTTCTGGCCTCCGAGGTGGGAAGTCACTACACTACAAAAGAAGCCCCTCTTTATTCTGAAAGCTGCGGGGAGGAGTTTGGGCCTCCACCTGCAGTCTTGATGAGGTGGACCAGTACTGAAAAAAACCAGCCTGTGATTTTTCAGCCTAAGCATTAAAAGTTCCTAAACTGTCTTGTGTCAGTGCTCTTCCCCCCCCCCCGCCCCACTTCCTGAACATCATGGATGGGGCATGACTTTTTAGATATTTCTTGCTCATATCTCTTCATGACATGCAGAGCTTCTTTTAGGTATCTGGAAGAGGAATATAGCATCTCTGTTGCCTTGCCAAAGCCACAGGGTCTCTGGTATAGCCCTGCACAGTAATTTATCTGTTACTTGAACCCCATGGGGAACAGGTAACAGGGTGGCTGAGAGCCTGGATCCAACACTGCACTACAGAAGTCCTTTTCTGCTTGGAAGACCTTGGTGGGGACAATCCTGGGATTCCACTGTGCCCTGGGTAAGGGGCAAATTCTTTTTTTTTTTTTTTTTTGTACCAGGGATTGAACTCATGACCTGGCACTTGCCAGGCAGGCGCTTATGCCACTGAGCTACATTCCTGGCCCCAAAGGGCAAATTCTTGCAGTGCCAAAGATGGAACAATGGCTGTAAAGGCCCATAGTGTCTGGCTTGTTTTTTTGTTGAATGGTTGCTTGGATGGCTCTTTGGTAAGGACTGGGAAAGAACCAAGTTGGGAATAGAGCAATTCTTGAGACTTCTTTAATATGGGACGCTCCAAGTCTCCTGGAATACAGGTCATCTCCAGCTGTCTCAATAAGATTTCACCCATGTTTACAGCACAATTTGTAATAGCTAGATTTTTGGAAACAATGTAAATGCTTATTGACTGAGGAATGGGAAAAAAGATGTATTTTTATACAATGGAATACTATTCAGCCATAAGGAAGGATAAACTGGAGCCTTTTATAGGTAAATGAATGCAACTTGAGACCATACTTATAAGTGAAATAAATCAGACATGTAAACATCATGTTGTCTCACTAGTGTGAGAAGCTGAGAGAACATACGTATATGTGTGTGTGTGTGTGTAGAAGATAAGATAGTTACACTACTGATTTCTCTGAGGTCACTGAAGAGAAAGATTTGTGCTGGTATTGTTTGGACAATTGAATGCAGATGTCTTGTGCTCTGGGTGAATGATTGGGGGATGACAATGTGCAATGTATTACCCTATTAATATGTACACTTTGAAATAAAATGGATTTGAAAAAAACTAATAAAGATTTTTAGTAAAACATCTTCAGGACCTCATTGTAAAATAAAGAATTTGATCTGTCTTTGTCCATATTGAAGTTTTGCAAGCATTATAGTGTCTGTTACTCATGGTAGGCCCCTGAAACTACACCTAAATTTATGTTGAAATTTGATCTTAGAACCACACTTAAGTTTGTATTGATATTTGATATCAGACCACACCCAAGTTTATACCAACATTTGACCTAGGATAGAGGCTCTTCATGCAAGAAAGAGCAACCAGGTGCTTAGACGAGTGCAACTTCTATCTGGGCGACACCAACCTGATCTCTTGAACGTGGGAATTGTTCTAGAGATTCAATGAAACCATGTTGCCCTTGATTTCAGTCAATCATGACTAAGTAATGAAACTCTAATAAGAACTCTGGACACTGAGATTTTGGTCAGTTTCCTGATCAAACACTTGGTCATGTTGGTAAGGTGATGTGTTCTGATTCCATGGGCAAAGTACACAGATCTATGTGTGGAACACTTACAGACTTTGTTTTCTTTTTGTTTGGCTGATCTGGAGACCAGACCTAGGGCTTATGCATGCAAAGATGCTGAACGCATAGTCTAGCATTGAGCAGATTTCCAGTTCCTGGTTTGTATTTCTCTACAATAAAAGTATAAACATAAATATAGTTTTTCCTGCGTCTCTGTGTCTTTAACAAATCGTTGAACCAGAATGGTTGCAGGAGCCCTTGAATTTATAGCCAGAGATGCCACTGCCATGTAAAATGAGGGCAGACTTGTTGGGAACTGTGCTATTAAACCTGTAGAGTGTGTACAAACTCCAGTTTGTTACATTGGAACTGCACACATCATACTGTTACTCTGCCACATTCATCAGGCTCTTTCCCTCTTTGGTCAGTGCTAAGTAGTGAGTGCCTTGGGGTGCAGAGCACTGGATTAGGTTTTGTGGAATAATTGGAGAGATAGAAGCTGTTCCTTATATATTTAGCTCAGGAAAGCACTGGTGTAAGTGACCTCTCGGGTGGCCTTAGGGATTGGGAAATTTGAGAGTTTAGAGAGCATTTGTTTTGAGACGATCTTGCTATGCAGTGCAGGCTGGCCTTCAACTATGTACCCTCCTGCCTTATCCTCCAGAGCACTGGGATTACAGGTGTGTGCCATCATGCCCAATGAGACCATTATTATGTTCCAAGGGTGGCGAGTAGTGTTGGCCTGGACCTGTTGTGAGAAAATGGAGTGGTAAGTTGGGCCCACCTTGTGAAGAGAAATGAGTGCTAGAGTAATCTTTGAGAATTTGGAGCCTACTTGGGGAAGACATGCATAGGATACACAAAAGACACCCAATCAGAGGTGGAAACCCCACAGATGAAAATGAAGGATGTACTATCGCTGACAAAAATACCTGAGGTCATCAATCTAATAAAGAGAAAGACTAGTTGGCTAGTTTGTTTATTCATGTATGTATGTAATGGGAATTGAACCAAGGACCTTTGGCATGCTAGGCAAGTTTTTTTTTGTACTGGGGATTGAACTCAGGACTGCGCGCTTGGAAGGCAGGCACTTACACTGCTGAGCTAAGTCCCCAGCCCCAATAGGTAAGTTCTTTACCACTGAGCTGTTTCCCTGGACAGAAGAAGGGGTGTTGTGGCTTATAATTCAGAAGTTTCAGTCCATGGTCACTTGGGTCTGTTGCTTAGGGCCTGTAGCATCAGTGCATCATAGCAGGAGTGTATGGCAGAGGGGGCCTGTTTACCTCATGGCCACAGGGAAGCAGAGAGAAGGTACTGGGGCCCCAGTATCCCATCAAGGGCACAATTCCATTGATCTAACTTCCTCCCATCATGGTCCATCTCTTAAAGATTCTTCCATTTCCCAGTAGCACCACAGGCTGGCGACCAAACCTTCAACACATGGGGCTCTAGGGGACATTCAAGATAGAAACCAAGCGAAGGAGCACACCATACGGGAGGCAGTGTGGGTGTCATGGGAAAGGAATTGGGATGAAATTAGCATGTAGGAAGGACATCCTAGGGCACAGGGTTAAGGTGAAAGCCTATAATGGACTGATAATCATGAGATGGCAGAGGGAGTGTTGGGTAGTGCATAGCGGTACTTGGATAGTAGAGACCATAACGACTTGAAGTCCTGGATTTGGGTCACTGCCTGGTTTACCTTTTAGTGGGGCTGTGACCCTCAATTCCTGGGTGTGATTTGTTAGGGAGAAGCTGATTGGATCCTTGGCCTACTTTTCCCCGAGGGCACTATAATAGTATATTGGCACAGACATAAAGAAAATACCACAGACTGAGTAGCTTAAACAACAGAAATTTATTTTGTCACAGTTCTGGAGACTGGAAGTCTGAGATCAGGTGTTGGCAGCTTAGGTTTCTCTGGAGGTCTCGTTTTTTGGCTTGTAGACAGCTACCTTCACCCTGTGCTCCCCTAGAGACTTTTTGCCACACATGCCTCCCTGGGCTCCTCCTACCTTCTTTGAAAGACACATGTCACACTGGATTAGGGCTCTTTTTTTGCAACCTCCTTTAGTCTTATTTATCTCTTTATAGGTCATATTAGGTTAAATATAGTCATATTAGGGCTTCACTGTATGAATTTTGTGGGGATATAATTCATAACAGGCACTTAAAGTGACGTCACTGCTTTTTTGGGTAACTTATTAGTATTAACCTCAAACAAGGTCAAGTACTTGGGATTCCTTTTTTTCCAGTCTGCAAGGTTGGAAGCTGACTTAGTAGCTTAGCTAGCTGAATGGGCAACTCCACCAAACAGGTTCTTGCCCCTCAGTTCTTAAGTGCAAATGAGAGTGTCTTTAGGGGAAGGATGTTCATTGCTTCCCCCTGAACCAAGGAGACTTCTGCTGGTACAAAACTGTATTGTGAGACTCCTGAAGTCCAACTGATGTAATTTGAGGTCAGTCAGAATCCAATACAGTAACCACTAGCCTTGTATAACCAGTTTATGTTAATTAAAATGAATTAAATTCACTTCTTCAGTTTACTAGCCAAATTTCCAGTGGCTACTAGCCACACATGGCTAGTGGCTACTGAGGGAATGGCAGAGACACAGAACATTTCCATTACTGCAGAAGGTTTGGTTGAACAGCATTGATCTGGCAGTCAGTGACTGGCAGCACTACCTGTGCAACAGAATTGACCTGTGGCAGTGTAGAAAAACACAACAGAAGTGTCTCAGCTCCACTTCAAGACATTTTGATTTGGGAGGCTGGACATGCATCTGGATATGTGTTTAACAGAATCTCTTTGTGCTACATTTATTTATTAAGTTTATTAGACAGTCTCTCTTTGTAATTCAGACTTGCCTTGGACTCACTTTGTACTCAGGCTGTTCCCAAATTTGCAGTGATTCTGCCTCAGCCTCCCAAATCTGGGATTACAGGCATGCCCACCACACCTGGCCTTATCACCTCTTTTATCCCCTTATTGAAACAAGATGGCTGATTGAGAGTGGTGGCTCATGCCTGTAATCCCAACACTCATGAGTTTGAGTCAGGAGGATCACTGCAAATTTGGGACCAGCCTGGACTACAAAGTGAGCCCAAGGCCAGCCTGAACTGCATGGTGAGACCCTGTCTCAAAAGAAAAAGAAAAAAAAAAAAGAAAAGAAAGAAAGATAAAAAAGAAACAAGGTGGCTTAAAGGAAGATTGGGTCTTGACTTTGTGACTGTGTGGTTTCTCACTTGCCTTTCTCAATCTAGCAAAACTTTGTTAATGTCTGCAATGTGTCATTCCCCATGCTAGGCACTTTAGGGAGTGACAGCTGAATCAGATGATGCTCTACCTTCCCGTTGGTGACTATCTAGTGCTGGGAGATAGAAGTAGATAATTATAGTATAAATCAAACTGAAAGCATGTTGTGAACAAGTTATCAAACCGATGCTCTGGATACACTGAATAAGGAAGCAGTTACCCCTCAGTGCATGGAGGTATGTGTGCCAATGGGAGAGGGTGACCACTGGAGATTTCCTATCACTTGCTGAATCTTACCATCTCCATGGAGTGGATATTCAAAAAAAAGGGGACCACTATGTCAGACACGTTCAAAAATTATTCAGCCCCAACTGCAAGGAATCAGGAAACAGGATGAGGGGAGGAACTCAGAGGCCTGGGAATTAAATAGGAACCAAGGGTTGTGCATGGCTCTGGGGAGGGAGGAATGAACTGCTTGTTCTGTGAACTTCCAGGATGGAAAACTGCAGCAGTTTGTAGTAGGGAGTGTCCATGTGCTAGATCAAAAATTACTGAAAATAGGCCAGAGCGGTCACTCCGTAGAAGAGCACTTGCTGAGAAGCATAAGGTTGTGAGTTTGATCTTCAGTACTGCTACAGGAGCACACATACCCATACACATACACAAAACGTTCAAATGAAAAAAAAAAAAAGACTGGAAACACAGCCTGGTCAGAGCAGTGGTCAAGAAGCTAGTGGTAGGATAGGACAGGGTGGTCCATTCCAGACTAATGTCTTGACTCTTTGAATATTCTTTAAGAATATATAGGTTAGCTGTTTACTTTCTCAGAAGGTCCCACAGAAGTGAACTTCCTGGCTATGACCGTCAGGTAATGCAGAAATAAATTGCTTTGAGGGAGGCTGAATTGCTTTCTTGCTTTCTTTTTTTTTTTAAAGAGACCTTAATGCCAGCCTGGCCCAAGGCTATGCTTAGAGTTCAGGTTGAATTATCATGTATGATCATGCATTTGGAGACATTTTCTTCTTTGATTTTGGCCCTCACTCTCTCAAAAACAAAAGCAAACAACTTCAATAGAATTTTCCCAAACATTCTTCTTCTTTGCATTCTTTTGTCTCTATATCTTTCTCAGAGGTCTTCAGCCTGACGTCAGTCTCTAGGCCCTGCTTGCAGAGGGGATGGCCCAGAGCCCAGAACGGTCCTCCTTGATGGCCTGTGCCAAGCTGGGCTGCCATTTCCATTTTCATTAATTGAAGTTGCTTGACCCTGATCATCTCAGGCCAGCAATTTCCTGTCTGCTAGCTGGGAGTGTGTGGAGGACACGCCTTTGCAGGTCATCTTGTCCTTTCATCTACCTTGATGATGCCAGCTCCTCATCTATGCTGCAAAAATGAGCCTGATTGCGGCAACTGGGAAGAAGCCTGGCCTCCTATGAATGTCTTACCTCGCCTCTTGGGAGCTCAGACTTCTTGTGCTCAGGCCTTCCTCGGGTCTATTTGCCTCAAGCCCACTGTTGTAGGCTTAGTTTTGTTTGTTTCTTTGTTTTCAGTTTGCAGTTGCTTATAGAGGCAGTTGCTTCTCAGAATTTGGAGTGATGACATCTTCTGAGGTGGCCTGGGGGAAGAACAAACAAGAAGCTGAAGGGGTGGGTTTAGCTACAACAAACAAGAAGCTGAACAGAAGATTTTTACCTTCCAACCCTGGGAGGTCACAGTGTGGCATGATGGGATGTGGCGGCTTTGCTGAGTAGGGGAGTGAATATGTGCATGAGGGCTGTGTGCCACCCGGTGAGGTCACTGAGGTCACCTCCTCCTGCCCCCTTGTTTGATAGTGTCACTTTGAAGTGGTGTTTGGAGAGGAGGGCGTGTTCCCTTGGCGTGTAAATCCCCAGTGTTTTACACACGTTCGTGTACTTTTTGGGCCATGGGATCTTTTTGTCTGTATTTTTTAACATTCCAGTTGGACACTTGTGTACCTGAGCACAGCTCATTTTTGCTGCTGTTGTGTCTTGTATGTCTGTGGCATTTTTGTATGGCTTCCTGAGTTTTCGGGCATCTTCAGGGGGCTCGTGTCTTTCCGAGTGTCCTCTGAGTCTGTTCGGGAGGGAGAAGAGAAGGAGCCCAGACTCAAAGGGGAGATTTCGGGTGGCGGGGGTGTTGGGAAGGGGTGTGCCGCAATCTGTGACTTGGAAAACAGACGTGCGGAGCGTGCGGGGCGGGGGCAGGGGGGCCGCTCTGGCCCCCAGCTCCTCCGCAATCCAATTAAATAACATTTAAATGCATAACCAGCCCGCGCGGCGATGAGGCTGGAGATTGGAGCAGGCGCGGCGGTAGCCCGCGCGGGCGGCGTTTTGTGGAGCTCAGCGATTCTGGCGGCAATTTCCCTGCTCGGCGCGGCTTTTACGAGCTCGCTCCCGGCGCCGCGCCCGCTCCGCTGCGCCCGCCCCGCTCGCCGCCGCTCCCCGCCTCCACACTCTCTCTCCCTCACCTTCTCCGCAGCCTTCTGGTCTGCCGTGTGCTTGTCTCCGCCTCTGGGTCTCAGTCTCTCCCTCGTTCTTCTGGGGGCAGCTCCGAGTCTCCCCATGCTCTTCCTCTTGCTCTGACCGTGTCCATCTGTCCGCCTGCCTCTCGCTCTCTCTGGGTGTCTGACTCTCCTGCGCTGCCTGTGTCTCCTGCGCTCCTGCCATCTGTCAGCGTCTGCTTCTCTCTGCTGTTCCTGTCTCTGACTTTGACCTCTCTTTCTGGTTGATGCTATCAGCTTCTCCCTGAATCACCATTTCATCACTGCCTCTGTCCCTTTGCTGCAGTTTCCTCTGTCCTCCCCCTCCGTGAGGCCTCACCATGCCAGCCTTGCCCCTGGCCCTCACTGCCCAGACTAACCCCAGTGCACCAGCCAGGAAGCTTGTGGCCTGGGATGAGCAAGAAGCGAGGGGGGAAGCCCAGGAGGGAGGGAGCGGCTTAGGCTGGGAAGAGGGCTGGGCTGGTGGACTGGTCAGGATGGGCTCAGGCCCCTGGGGAAGGTGGTAGGAGTAAACACGTCATGAGTGAAGGATGGAAGCTACTCTTTCCCTACCATCTTTCGGAGCAAGATAGAGAGGATTGTCCTTCCCAGCACGGGGGTGGGTGAAGCTGGTTGCTGTCTAGAGGTCCTCAAGAGTGCTGGAGAGACGTTATCCATCAGAACTCGAGGCTCTTCTGGGGTTAGGATTGGGAGTGTGCATTTTCTGAAGAACCAGGTGGGCCAAGTCCCCCATAAGGTGACCCTGGGAGCTCCTGAAGCCAGTGCCTGAAGAAGAAAACAGCGAAAGCAAGATGAGCCATTCTGTGTCTTGTGTGGGACTCGATTCCATTGCTGTTTCTTCCTTTCTCTCCCTTTCTCATCCCTACTCAGACCCCCCAACATATGGAGCCTGCCATTTACCAGATGCTACATGGCCATGCAGATTTAGGGGAAACGCTTTCCTGGCAGAGAGAACAGCATGGGCAAAGGCCCTCTAGTGAGCATGTCTGGTGTGTTGAAGGAACAGCAAGGAAGCCAATATGACTGGAGCTGAGAAAGTAGGGAAGAGAGTAAGTGATGAGATCTGAGAGGTCTTGGGGAACCGGATCACACAGGGACTCATAATCACAGTGAAGGTTTGGCTTATATGCCGAGAAAAAACGAAGTCGCTGGAGGGGCAGAGTAGAGGAGTGACAAGATCCTCTGTGTTTTCACAGAAAATCTTATTGCTGTACTGAGAACAGATTGCAAAAACAAGGGCAGAAGCAGGGAAACAAGCTAAAAGCCTGTTTCTGTAGTAGGTAAGAGATGGTTGGGGCTTGGATCAGACACTGGAGCTGAGTAAGAGTGGTCAGATTCCAGATATACTTCGTGGACACAGTCAGGTGATCTGCCATAGGTCAGACAGAAAGGATGAATGAAAGGAGGCATTAGGATAAGATTAAGTTTTTTTCCCCCAGCTTGAGTGACTAGACCATTGGACTTGCCATTCCTCCAGGTATGGAGGAATACTACAAGAGGAACTGTTGGGGAGATGTACTTTTGGACACATTAGGCTTGAGACACTTGCTAAGCATTCAGGTAGAAGGGACTAGTAGGAGATAGGAAGTTTGGGCTGGAGGTAGAAATTTGGGAATTGTCAGTGACACAGCATGATGTCTTCTTCTTCTTCTTCTTCTTCTTCTTCTTCTTCTTCTTCTTCTTCTTCTTCTTCTTCTTCTTCTTCTTCTTCTTCTATCAGTACCAGGGATTGAACTCATGGCCGCGTACTTGCAAGGCAGGTGCTTATGCCGCTGAGCTAAATCCCCAGCCCCTGCATGATGTCTTCTAAGGAGAAAATAAAGGACATCCAAGAAAGATCAGATTCTGTGTACTTCAATATTTATTGAAGTTTCTAGGCTGCAATTGCTAAAAAGGAAAAAGAAAAAAAAAACAATTGCTGAGGATTTGGGGAAGAGATATGAAAAGCTCTTGGTTTAATTGCTGTTCATTCTCAGCTGCCTGGTGACCAGGACCTCACTGGACCATATCTAGATGGTTGCAGGCCATTTTCTGGGCCTTTGCTTCATTCTTGTCTGAACATCACCTGACAGCCAGACTGACCACATCAGGTGCCATTGCTCAAGGTCTACAAGGACTTCTGACGGTCAGCATTCTGGCTTAGAGCCATGGGAAGAGAATTGGGGCTGGAAGGGACCAGAGTGTCTTGGTTCCCCTTTACTGCTTTGCCATAGGGAAACTGAGGCCTTGAGAAACAGTGAATTTGTGCTTCTGTCAACAGGTGGCCAGGGCTCCTCACACAAGCTCTATATTTCTAACACCCACACTGCCTTTTGTATCACTTGTCCATGGGCAGCATGGCTTCCCTGAGTACTTGATCATGCCATGGCTTGCAGAATGGCAAGGGAGGCTCTGAGGCATCCAGGGAGACAAAAGATGGAGTTACTCTTGCTTCTGTTCCTTGTGACGTCCCACCTTGGACTCTCCTCCTCCCCACTTCATGTCCTGGGTCTTTCTTTCCTTCCAAACCTTATTCTAACCCATTCTTCCAGAACTGGTCTTCTGTTCCTGTGGATTACCTAAGCCATTAGGTGTGTCTTGGACTCAGGGCCTGAGCCACTGGCTCAAGATGTATTCCAGTTTTGACACATATCACATCATGACTCCTGTGTCATCCTGGCCACGTCCTATCTCTCACCTATGCTGCCAGCCATGGCAGTCCCGACTGGTCCTTCCTGCTTGTCTCCCTACAGTCTGTTACCCAAGCAGCAGTCACTGTTGTCTGCCTAGCCCAGCACCATCTCCCATGCCTGTTTTTTTTTTTTAATTTTTCATTTTTTATCATTCTTGTGTCCTTTAAGCCTGTCCCTCTGGCTTAAAGGTGTTGACACCTTCCCCGTCATCTCTCCCTCAGCCCCAAGGGTGGAGGGTTCAGAGGGGTCTGGATTGGCTTCTATTCAGAAGGGATGAGGACTTGTCTAGGAGCCAACTGACTGGGAGTTGTATCACACCTTGGAAGGAGGTGTCATGGGGAGGTCAGGTCAGCACACCTCTAAAATGACTAAGGAGCATTTCTTTCTTTGTGCTCTGCATTCTCCCTTGTTCTCATTGTTCCTTCCCTTGTATCTCACTGATTGGTTCTCTGTCTTTTGGTTGGGAGGCAGAAGGGATCCCTCACCAGCCTAGGCCCCTGAGAGATTCTCCTCCCCACTCTAGGGAGCTGGGCTTGGACAACCAGGTCAGAATATTTATCTTGTCTTCTCTGGCTTGAACACTTGTTCTGAATCATTAACTATTTTATCCCTAATACCTAGCAGGGCATTTTGTACCCAGTAGGTGCAATTATTATTAAATATTAAATGGATAAATGAATTTTTTGAGGCAGGGTCTCACTATGTAGTTCAGGCTGGCCTTGAACTCATGGCAATCCTTCTGCTTTGGCCTCCCATGTTGGGATCATAGATGTGAGCCATCGCATCATCCCACACATGAGTATTTTAGGCATTCAGCTCCTCTTTTGGGCCCCTGATCTAGCCTTTCTGGGTCTTTGGGCTACTGCTTTGAATTTTAATGTGGATCCAAGTCACCAAGGGATCTTATTAAGCTGGAAAATTGGGTTGAATAGGTCTAGGGTAGGTCTGAGAATTTGCACTTCCAACTTGTGTCCAGGGATGCTAATGCTGCTGGCTCTCAGATCATATTTTGAGAAGGAAGACTTGAAAAGTGAGGTGTCTTTGTGGCAGAAGGCAGCCTCACCCTAAAATAGAGAGCAGAAGATTGAGGGAGACCAAGAGACAGTGAAAGAGAGAGGAATCAAAGGAAGAGGAGAAGCCTAAAGCCTCTGGCTTGAAGGCCTCCAAGTCTTCTTAGGAAGCCTCAGAGCACCTGCAGTAGCGTAGCATCTTCTCTCTCTAAGGTCCGCTTCTGCTGTGGGGAAACGAACGGGACTCTGCAGTCTTTGTCCTCAATTGGCCTCCTTACTTCTAGGAACACTGTGGGTCATGGGAGGAAGCTTGGCAGAAGACAGGCTTGGAGTTTGCGTTTGATTCTGCAACCATTACCCAGCTGACTTTTCAGACATACAGGGGGACAGGAGGCAGGAGGCCCGTCCAGTGAGGAGGGAGAAAATTTTCTCCAGTGAGAGAAGTGGGGATTGAAATTTGGCTTTGGAGCAAAATAGAGCACTGATGGGCATAACGGGCCTTGGGAAGCAGTGGAGAGGGTGCTGCAGGCAGGAGAGGTCAAAGCAGCATGATTCATGCACCAGAAAGGGACCTCACTGGGGAGAAGGGTGATTAGGCACCCTTCGGCAGGAATGTAGGCTTGTGTGTGGCCCAGGGAGCTGTGGAAGGGAGTCTGTGGGGGAAACATGTCTACCTATTTGGAAAGAGTGCTTCTGGGGAAGGCTTTGCATCGATTGGTTTATCTGGCCTACAGTGTGGGGCCTTTTCCTGTCTATATTTGCTAGGGCTGGGCCAAGCTGTGAAAGTGAAGGGGTGGTCCTGGAGGGAAAAGCTAGGGGTTTTTTTTGCTTTTGTTTGTTTGTTTTTCATTTTCCATCTGGGAAAGAGTTAGAGTAATTTCACTCCGGAAAGTTTGAGAAGCTTCTGCCTTAACTCCAGGTTCTTTTGTCCAGGACCTCCTGGTGAGAACCAACTCCGTCTCAGCTGAGGGAAAGGCAGGAAAATAAGATACCCTTTTCATAGTGGATGAGGCCAGCATCCCTGTCCCCTCTGTGGACTTGGCTGCTTGGGACTGTGCTTTATTCCAGTGTCCCACCAACCACTCACTTCCCTCCACCAACATCAGCATTTCAAGACCTTGGAATGGGTATCCCATGTATTACCATGCCACATACCTGGGGGCTTTTTGTGCTTAGATACCTGCCTTAGGAAGGTGTCACCCTTCCTAAGAACTACCTTAAGTTCAGCACCTCTGTATTTCACACTGGCATGTATGGATATAGACCATTGTATAGCTGGCTGCCTGTAAGGGACAATTTGTGTGTGTATGTGTGTGTGTGTGCACGTGGTATAGGAAATTGAACCCAGGGTCTAGAGCGTGCTAGGCAAGCACTCTATCACTGAGCTCACAGGTAGCATTTTTGAGATTGCTTGTGGGAGGGAGCCCAGCTTGCAGGTCCAGAATTTTCCCTAATAGGGATCCATTTCCTTCCTCCCTGTCCCCTGTGGCTGAGAGATCACTCTCTCTCTCTCTCTCTCTCTCTCTCTCTCTCTCTCTCTCTCTCTGGTACTCATTCCTCCTGCAGACCTGAAATTGTGCCAACAGAGAGGGCAGATTTTGTTTCTGTGGGAAAGCGTGGGATATCATTTTCATTTGATTTATTTTGGTTGCCTTTGATCCCCATGCTGATGTGATAATGAGCAGAAGAAGCCAGAAGCAGCCATCATCAGCATTGCATGGAGGGTGGATAGACTGACTCCTGGCAGGAGCTGAGCCCCATAGGCCATTCCGGGGTGGGAAGGGGACTAAAAGGGCTTAGGGGCAGGAAACTTATCTGAGGGCTATCACTGACACCTTGGACTCTGTTTCTCAGCCTAGGGTGGGTGGGGGAGCACCTAGTTCTAGAAGAACTCAGGGGCACTTTCTCTCCCATGTCCCATGGCTGCTACTTTGTGTTCCTCATTGCATTACCTTTTCAGCCTAGTGTCTTTGCAGTTCGTTCTTCTGTCGCACATGTGCTGTGCACATCTCAGGCAAAATCTTCTTGAACTTGTAGAGTGATTGATGTTGATCATGTCTATGATGTGTGATAGTTGCTGTTCTGTACCCAGTCAGTAAACCTGGCTTAGGTGAGGAGGTGCTTTGATTGCTACTTGTTTTCATGTACTTTTAGTGTTAGGAAGCTGAGGGTTAAATTTTGGATTCCTCAGTGGTTAACTATCAATTCTTAGGTTTCTTTTCCAGGAACATTTTCTCTCTCCATTTCTTTGTCTGTTCAGGTTCTTTCTCGGGTATTATATGGCTGATCATCTCTGACTTGGGGCGGGGGTGGAGGAGGAAAGCAAGGGAAACAGCAGCTCTGAAGCAGTGTCTTGTTTCAGTTCAGCCACTCTATGGTTTCTTTTGGGTTGCCACCTGCCAGCTTGTCTTGCATGAAGGGCTCTTGGTCATAGGCAATCATGCTAGGTCCTGCTGGGAATGCCTGGGAAGTGAACAGAAGTCCAATTTGAAGTTTGGTGTGGCAGTAGGATCACAAGAAGAGAAGTAAAGGAGGACATGAGAACATTTGAGAAGACAAAGAGGGTCAAGGTAGCACTGGAGGAGAGATGAGAGAAGAAGTGAAGAAGGAAAGGCATAGCATCTAATGGATTTACCACTCTAGGCTTCAGGTTTCCATCTGTAAAGTGGGCACAGTGGGGCTGTTTTCAGGAATAAGAGAGTTAACAATGTAAAGTGCTTAGTAGGTAGTGAATATTATATAATTGATGATACAAATACAAGTGAGGGTAATACTGTCAGTGTCACAATGGTTGTGAGACTGGGGCTTACAAAGCCCTTAGAAGACTGCTAATGTTTTGGAAGCTATTATTATTATTATTATTCTACTCTTGCAGTTGGAAAAGTCTCTCTGTTTCAGCACTGTTTGGTCTTCATGCTGAGTGAAAGAGGAGCTGCCAGAGGGAGGTGTGGACCCTTGGGTTCTCTTCTGCTTTGGGAACTCTTCCTCCTTCTTCTCAGCCCCTGATGAACCAAGTCTAAGGCCCTGGCCCTCCCTGCTGCCTCCTCTGCCTTTGGGCGGGTGGGCAGTGAGCAGCGAGAAGGTGGAGGCTGGCAGGAGAGGTGCGGGAGGGAGGCCAGAGGAAGCCAAGCTGAAAATGAAGCTGGGGAAGGGGCAGCCCAGCAGTGCCCGGAGTCATGTTTGCATAACGAGCTGCTGCGAGGCGCTGAGGTGGTGGTTTCTCCTTTGTCTCCCATCCTGTACTGCAGTCTCTTCTCTTCTTTTTTCTCTCTGGTCACTTCCCCCTATTACTTTTGGATCTCAATGCTCTGAGACCCCTCCCTTCACTTCTCCTCATTCCATTTCTCTGATTCCTGCTCCAAGATCTGTTCATTTTCCCTTTTGTTCCCCCATCAATCTCTGCCCCAGCAGAGACCCCCTTAAATCCTTCTCTCAGCTCTCCCTTCACTCTTCTCTGTGCTACCTGCCTTTCTCTTTTTGACTCAAGACTCTTTTCTCTTCCCCTTACATTTTCTGGTTTGCTTTCTCCTTATTGACTCCCTCTGCATTGCCATATAACCTTCACCCCTTGCCCTTCTCTTGCCTCTTATGTTTGGCAGTAGCACTGTTCTTGTCAGCTGAGCTGCTTGGATTCAGAGGGCTTAGTGCCCAGATTTAGGGTCTGTCCAGTCAGAAGCTCATGGGGTAAAATAATAGTAATGATAAGGCTAAACTTTAATGAGTACTTACTATGGACAAGCATTACTACACATTTATCTCTCAGTTCTCTCAATAGCTCTGCAAAGTATGATTCCATTTTACAGATGAGAAGAATGAGACAGAGAAATTAAGTAACTTACAGAAAGTCTCACAGTGAATGAATCATCACTGGGACATGAGTGGAGGCCTGCCTGCCTGCCTGCCTGCCTGCCATTGGGAAAAGCTGGCTTCTCCCTCTCTCTGTGAGCTCACAGAGCCCTCCTTCTTTCTCTGAACATCATCTCTGCACAAAGATTCCCCCAAAGGTCATTCAGTCCCTCTTCCTTCTGCATAAGCCTAGACCTATCATGGCCTGGAGCACTTATTCTTTATTAGAGCGCCACTGTCATGGTAATGCCAGGCACAGGTTTACGCGCTTGATGACATTATCTCATTTAACTGTCGTGATGATTGTGGGAGGCAGCTGCTATTTTCATCCTTGTCTGCAGATGATGAAATTCAGGCACAGGGAAGTTGTGGAGCTTGACAAGTGGCAGGACCAGGATTTGAGCCCAGGCATCTTGGCTCTGGGGAACCTGTCCTCTTGTTGGAGATACTGTTCCAGACAGCTCTTGGGAAAACAGGCAGCACCCTCTGTTACTGATGCTCCTTACAGTCTACCCCCAGGTCCCTGGCACAGTCTGCTTCTGTGGGCAGTACTGCTAAGGTGTAAACTTTGCCACCAGCACTGCCAACTCTGAGGTCTGGTGAGGCTGCCAGTCCTAATCGGTGCCTGAGGGAATGTATGGGTGGCTGCCCCTAGAAAGCAGGGACAAGTGTTTTCCTCTCTAGCCCTGCTGTGCAGCCTCCCAGCCCGACAGCTCCCTCGTTCCGGCCCATCGCAGCAGCTGATTTAACTCTGTGGCTGGGGGATTTAGCTGCTGTCCTGGCTCCTACTATAAATCCCTGGGCAAATAACTGCGCTCTGCATCTGCCCATGGGAGTGAGCAGGAGCAGATGGCTGCTTTGGCCATGTCGCGGGGAGGTGGGGGAAGGTAGGGAAGGCTGCAAGGCCTTCGTGTTTGCCCCTGGCCGTAAAGCCAGGTCATACCTTGTGCAGGCCCAGGAGGCTTGTTGTCCACCCTCAGAGGACTTATCTGCCCTGTGGCAGTGTCTCTCATCCCTCAGCACGAGGAGTAGGTCCTGCTTGATGTGAAGTCTGGCACTGCTGCCCCATTTTGATTCTATTTCCCTGCATGCTCAGAGAAGTGGCTACCATTCTTAGGCTCACTCCTATTTTCAAGTCGAGCCTTGCTCGGTTTCTGCACATGCTGGACAGAGGTTGCCTCTGCCTTCCAAGAAGCCTCATGCTGAAGCAGGAAGTGCTAAGAACTCAGTGAAAAGGGATGAAAGACCTTAGAATGTAGGGTTCTAAAGTGGGGGCTTCCTAAAAGTGAAGGAGAGAGGGTTGGAGAAGCCATGGTTGGGACCCCCAAAATTTTCATTTTTAGGCCCACACTCAGGAATACATGATGGGGGTGTCCACATTGGATTTGAGAATGAGGTAGAACTGAGAGGGGTCCTCATCATATCAAGGTCTCTTGCTTCTCTGGCTTCCTGCTATGCCTCCTTCCAACTCTAATGGCTTCCCTCTGGCCTGTCGCCTCTGTTCCTTTCTGCCTTGTTCTTTCCCATGGTGTTCTCCTTCCATCCCTAGAAAGTACATTTTCACTTGGCTGACCACCAGTGGTAGCAGGATTGAGTTGGAGCTTGGAGATTGGTTCTGCTCCCCAGAACCTCCCTCAGCTTAGGGCCTGTCCCCAGTGTCTGTGCCATTTTGTCTTATGCTCCTCATCTGTCTTCCCTGTCCCCTCTCTCTTTGCCCCCGCCTTGGCTGCCTCCGCCTGGGAGATTACAGACACTGAATCAGCAGCCAGCTCCAGCGTTCTGCTGACAGGGGACTTTCTGCCTCCCAGGGCTCCTTGGTGGAATCAGGGCCCTCCTAGGGCTGGGGAAAAGGAAGGACTGGGAAGACAGGTGTAGAGGGGGAGATAAAGGATGGAAGGTAAGGGGAATTTGGAGAGATGAAGGGAGAGGTAGGAAAGGGATTTAGAAACAAACATAGGAAAAGATGAAGGGACAGTGAGGGAAGTCGTGAGAGAAGCTAAGAATGGAGAGAGAGGAAAGAGGGCCCAAGAAGAAGGGAGGGTGTAGAATTGGGGCACTGTCCCCCTCCTGCAAACCCAGCCTCTCTGCTCTTTCTTCCCTCCTTAGACCCAGGCAGGCCCATGCAGACCTAAGTTCACTGGGCCTGGACTCAGGGGTGCAGGCTGGGGCCCACTGGCCCTGCGTTGGGGGCTCTGCCTTGCACCTCCCTCTCTCTCGCTCACGTGGTGGTTTGTACTTCATCTTGTTTGCAGGGCGGCTGGGCCTGCTCTCGGGGTTTAATGATCTGTGCCATTATTTATAGCTTTGCACGCTGAGAAACACACTGAATTTATCGCTTGCTTCTATAAATAACCCTGGCAAACGGGTGCTCAGGGAGGAGGGCAGGATGGGGAGGGAGAAGCGAAGAGAGGAGGGGGAGGGGAAGGCAGGGGAGGTCTCTTTGGACTCTGTCCCCAAAATGGGGTGACGTGTGTACAAGGACAGCAGGATGCAGTGGGACTGTCTCAGTGTGAGTATGTATTTAAGCACTAGTTAATGCAAACAGGACAGTGTGTACCCCCATGATGAGGCAAGCAATTGTTTGCATGTTTCTGAGAACATGCATGAGTTTCCTGTGCATGGCTGTTTGTGTTTGTTTCTGATGATGCCATGTTGGTGGCAGTGACATTGGAACTGCACAAGGCAGCCCCAAGAAATGACTGGTCCAATGGGGATGAGAGGCAGGGGGTGGAGTGGGCTTGAAGAACATCTGGTTCCCTTCTCTAAAGACTTTTTTTTTTGTACCAGGGATTGAACTCACAACCTCACGCTTGCAAGGCAGGCGCTTAAGCCACTGAGCTAAATCCTGAGCCCCTTTTTTAAAGACTTTTTCTTTTTTGTACTGGGGATTGAATTCATGACCTTGCATTTGCCAGGCAGGCGCTTACACCGCTGAGCTAAACCCCCAGCCCTGGTTCCCTTCTCTATGGTTGGGGAGACAGGGAAAGAGAGTGATACTTTGATACTGTTTTTATTGATGCTCAATGGCAGAGGTGACAAGAGGAAGACATGAGGCCCCTGGGGAAGTAGGCTGAGGTGACAGGAACGAGGAGTGCAGCCCTGGCTTTGGAGCTTAGAGCGGGTGCACAGTTGGCTACAGCACTCTCCTAGGCCCCTCCTGGAAGTCCTGGTGTGGGGTGAAGCCCAAGCAAAGCCAAACGGGCAGTGCTGAAACCTGCTGGTTAGGCATCCCCGCCACAGCTTTTCACCAGCCTGCTCCCCAGGACTGCCCAGGACAGGTCTTGGGGTCTGGAGCCCTGGCACTGCCCAGTCAGAGGAGAGCAGTCCTGTCTCCTACCTCCCTAGCCTGCAGTCTCCTTCTGCTCAGCGCATCCACACAGAAATGGCTGCAGAAGTGATTAGCTTTGGGGAAGAGCTCCGCATTGCTAATGAGGATATTTGCATATATAATGAAGAACCTTCACAGGTGTTGATGAAGCCACCCCGCCTCTTTCCCCTTTTCTCTTTCCTGCCAGCTGCCACCCTGACCTGTGGCTCTAGGGTGGGAGGTGATCCCTCCTCCCAGTTGGGAGATGTACTGAGGAGTTCCAGATGCAGGGCTTCTTTCTGTGGGTAAGCAACAGTCAGGGTGATAACCCATTGTATCCCTGTGCATGGACAGCCCCAGAAATGTGTGCATGTGTGAACATGAGGCTGTGCACATGCACAGAAACACAGAACAAGGTCAGCGTGCCCATCTCTGCCCAAGTGCATTGCAGCACGTGGTAATGTACCCTGGTCAGCGCAAGTATGCAAAACACGTCCCAGGCTGCACCCAGGCTGACGCAGTGCACTCAGCTGCCAGCTCATGTTCCTTCACACTCCTATCCTGGCATGGGCACAAGCAATTAGAGAAAATTGCACCTGCACCAACACTTCCTTCATCTAAACAGGGCTCCTCCCTCCCTTGTAGAGTCATCAGTTCCTATTCAGGCCAAGCCACCCTCCCTATTCAGACCTCTTAAGCACACAAGACGTCATTTTCCTTTAAAAAAAAAAACGAGATAAGAGGGGTCCTTGCATCCAGATAAATGAGGTGGAAGGGGAAGAGAAAATACCACAGCCAGGATAGTGGGTAGGGCCTCATGTTAGGGACTAAGGGCAGGTGGATGTCTGGGGAGGAGCAGAGCTAGGGTGCTGAAGTACTCACAAGGTCATTCTCAGGTTATCCCCTGCAGCCCTGACTCTCCCGCTGCAGACCAGCCAATCCCTGGTCCCAAGGCTTCCCCTTGCTCTCCTGTTGGTCCTGCTGAGCCACGTGACACCACCCCCCTCTGGCAGCTGCCCTTGATGATGGATGCAGCTGCTCAGCTGTACCTGTTGGGGGACAGGGACCGCACAGCTCCTAATTACCTCTTCTAGAGCTGGGCTGGGGGCTGGGCTGCATGCAGCTCCTCCCTCCTCTGGGGCCAGGCTGACGTCCTAAGTTAGAACTAGGCCTGGGGGCAAGCAATCCCTGGCTGATGGGGGTGTGGGGGCAATGGCATTAGGTGTGGAGTGGGGGAGCGCTTCTGGAAATCTGATAGAGGGAATAAAAGCACATCACAGCCACAACACCAGTGACCTGTGATGTTGGGACTTTAAATAAATGAACTTTCTCCAAGTGCTCCCTACAGATGGCAAGACTCAGGTTAAATATGAGGGAGAAGTGCCTGGCAGACTGGGAGGAGATACACTCAAGTGACAGGCAGAACCATGGGCTAGAGGTTTGGAAGGTTTCTGAGGCAGTGAGTCACATTGGATTGTCCTTCCCTTGGAGTGGGTGGCTCATAGCACAGGGTTGCAGAGGCAGGCAGGAGCTAGAGGAAGGCTTGAGGAAGAACTTGGGAAGATTCTTGGAGAAGTAGTGACACTAGACTTTTGAGGGACTTGTTACATACTGGTGTGGCAGACTGTGGGCCAGGGCTGGCTTGCAGAGGGAGGTAAAGACCGTGGCATTGGAAAAATGGCAGAATTGCAGGTGTCTACAAAGGTACTGATGTTTTAGGGGGTAGATGTGTGCACTCAGCAATTCTCCAGCACAGTGTCTGGTGGTGGGTGTATCTTGGGCTGGAAGTGGGCAAGTTTGCTCTGATTCTGAGGTCCATGAATCCCCAAACTGAACAGAGAGCTGGTGAATAGCACTAGCTATCCTTGGGGCCACATCCTTTTCCCTGAGTGGCAGTGCATCTGATGTCTTGACTATGATAATTGCTAATCATTATTAGTTGATACTGGAGGTCACAGTAATGACAACCCCAGTAGGATTCATTAATTACAGTCTCCCATCTTTGTGGGTTATTTGGCTGAAGGAAGAAGGAGACGGATAGCCTGAGTATTGCAGCACCCAGAGTCCCAAAGAAGGACAAAATAAAATGGCCATGCAGGTAAGGGGTATCCCCATGATATAAATCAGTGCTTATAGTGAGGAGGACAGTGAGCAGGAAGCCAAGGTGCAGGTGGGTTCCTAAGGCCCCTGATAAGCCCCCTCCTGACTGTGTCTTTTCATCTCTTCTTACATCTTTCTGTAGCATTTTCCCTAGTTATCCCTCTCTCCAAGTTTACATGGGATCAGCACTGCCCCACCTCTCTCCCCACCTGAGTTCTCATTGCCTTTCTGAGATCACAGGGCTGGAGGATGACCAGACCTCACCTGTTCCACCCCCACTCTGGTCCTGGGTGTCATCCTATTGGAGTGGGGGGGCAGTGTCAGATGGGGAGCTACTTACTGTGTTCTAAGTTGTGTTTGTGTCTCTGCTGCTTGGCAGGTTTGCTCATGTGTGTGCTGGAGCTCAGGGCATGCAGAATGTCTGGGGGAAATGACGACGACACTCTTGCCCATTCAGAACTATGGGGAGGAGTTAGAAGGGGTGGAGAGTGGGCCTTCTATCATCTTTCCACCAACTCAGACTGGGGCAGTTTTCTCAGACTAGGTTTCCTGGGCTTCGCACCATGCTAGCTTACATGTGTGTGCACACACAGAGGCATACATGTACACACACAGTCCTAGAGACAACATATACTCACATGCTTGATGCCTTAGATTTTCTCCCAGAAAGTCTGCCCTGGGACCTGCTACCAGGATAAATTTCCTAATAAATCCCTTTGTATGGCAACTTCCTCCTCTATTTTTGTTAGTTTGAGACAGGATCTTGCTATGCAGTTCAGCCTGTCCTTGAACTCACTACATAGCTCAGGCTGACCTCAAACTCACGGCAATATTCCTGACTCAGCTTTCTGAATGCTGGAATCATAGGCATGTGCCACCATACCTAGCTTGCATAGCATCCATCCCCTTTTACTCTACATAAAAACTTTTAACTCCCCAAGGCCCTTAGGTGAAGATCAGACTTCCAGCTGGCATTCAGTGCCTTATCTGACCTGGTCTCAACCTGCATTTCCCTGTCCCTCCAATGGGAGTGTCTTTCCCTCCAATGAGAGTCACATGCATTTATGTTTCTAACTGCTGCCTGGATGGCCAGAGCAGCTTCTCCCACTAACATTTCTGCTGGAGTAGACTCAGCTTCTCCAGGAAGCCTTTTATCTATCTATCTATCTATCTATCTATCTATCTATCTATCTATCTATCAGTACCGGGGTTCAAACTCAAGGCTGTGTGCTTGCAAGGCAAACGCTTATGCCACTGAGCTAAATTCCCAGCCCAGGATGCCTGTTATGATTGACCCTGTTTGTAGCGACTTCTTCCTTAGCATTTGGCCCATGGAATTTGGAAAGCCAGTTGTTCTGGAGATTGGGGCAGAAGGGCCCTATCTCCCTGCCTCTGGAGGCTGGTAGGGCAGGACTTGTATTTGCTCATCTTTATTTCCCTGGTGCTGCGTAGATGCTGAGCATCTGTATATGTACATAACTGGCTGAGAAGCTGACCACAGGGAAGAGCATCCTTCTGAATTGGGTCAAGTTCCTGCTTCTTTTCTGGCTTTGGGACCCTGAGCAAGCAGCTTCTCTTCTCTGGGCATGCATTTCCTAATTGGACCATGAGGGGCTCTGAGGTTCTGTGTGTCTGTGGCAGTGAGGATGGTGACAGAAGCTCAGCTGCACAGATGCACAGATAATCTCTTTCAGTACAGAGGATAGGGGCTGGGAGCGGTAACTAGATCAGTGGCATTGAACTTGTGTTTGGAGAATTCTTAACCCAGAGAGAAAACAGGTTAGTCTCAGATCTAGGCAGATTCATGTGACCTTGGACTACTTCCTTTACCTCTTGACAGACGTGGTACACATAAGGTTTCAATTACTTGGGAAATTATATCTTGTTCCCCTCCCTTCTCGTTCCCCCTCTAAGCGACTCTAGTCTATGTTTTTTCTCACGATAATAGCTGGGGCAACCCATATTCATCTGTTGCATTAGTGACTTAGCATCAGTTCTGCATGGGGTCTGTGACTGTTAATTGTGATATGTCAACTTCACTAGATTCCAAAACACCTAGCAGATTACTGAAGCCCACGGCTGAATGTGTATGGGTGTGGCTGGATGGATCCTAGAGGTATGACCTTGGGTGCTATATATGGTCCCTGACCCCTTCCTGTGTGGCTCAATTCCCCTGCTTTGCTTCCCAACCACCATGCACTAAATAGCTTTGTTACCTCATGCCCTTCTGCCACGATGTCCCTCCTTTGAAGCCCTCTGAGCATAGACTGAACACTCTGCACTGGTGAACCAAATAAACTCTCCTGCTTTAAGTTGTGGGTATAGGGTAATTTGTCTCAGCAATGGAAAAGCTGACCAATATGGTGACAGGAAAGATGCAGAGTGGCTCAGCCAGTGTCCATTCAGTGCTTCTCACAGAGTCTCCTCTAAATGCTGCTGCTAGGGCAGGAATCCTGTCATATCCCCAGCCCCAGTCCAGGTTCCCAGATTCCTGATCCCCTGCTTCTAAGACTCTGACCTTCAAGGTCTCTTCCAGCTTGAGAACTTTCCCCCTGCCTCATCCATTCCCTGGGAATACTGAGGCAGGAATTTTAAGAGTGAGGAAAATTCCTCCAAAACCTAAGGAAGAGGGAGGGGGCCCTGGGAGAGAGGAGATCCTGTCCTGCACTAGAGCCATTCACTCTCTCTCATTTTCCCATATCACCCCTGGGAGAGGGTTGGATGGAGGCCCCAAAGTGCATCCCCAAACTCTTGAACCCCTCAGAGGCAGGAAACTTTCTTTGCAGGGAGCTGATGCATGGTCACAGTACCCCAGGGTCTTGCCCTTCTGCTCTCCAGCTCCTACTCCCTCTGCTCTCCAAGGACCTTGAATATATCCAGCCTCAAGAGTGACTGCTCAGTGTATGGTATGGGAGGTTTATTCCCGCAGTCATTTCATAGCCTGGCCCCCGGGGGGAAGAGGTGAAGGACTGTGGGAAAATCGAGGAGAGGCAGCCAAGGCAGACAAGCCTTGAAAGGAGGTTCAGGCAGTGACTTCTCCTCCTTATAGCAGCTGGGAGGGCCTAGTAAAATCTATCCTTTCTCCTGGGGAGGAAGGACTATGGAAGACAAGCAGAGGAACCAAGAAGGGGAAAGTGAGGGCGGAGAAGGGTTAGCAGTTGGTGGTTCCTGAAGTTGCTGGGCATGAGAGCTAGAGCGAGATCCTGCATCAGAAAATACCAAAGTGTGGACTCAGCAAGGTTGGTTTGGCTGTGAATACTGAGTATCTGAATCATTGTGAGTAGGTGTAAGTACCCTAGAGGCTGGAGCTGAGTCATAAATTTCTTGTTTATTATGGGACAGGCAGAAGGCCCAGGAAAGGGAAATGATTGGGTAAAGTCACACAGCATTTGCCCAAGACCATGGGGCTGGCCTGTCCTTTTCCTTGCTCTTATTTTCCCAGCCAATCTTGATGTGACTTCAAAAACAAATGTGTTCCCTACAGTCAGTAATCTTCCATGCTCCCTCCAGCCCCTGTTCTCCCTAGTTATGTGTGAACTTTGACCCCCAGAATCTACTTTGGGGGTAGTACTTTGGGAAAAACATGATAGAGTCTCATAAAGAACTCCCAACAGCTTGCAAATGGCCTGTTCTAAATTGCCCCTTCAAATGAAAATTAAAGCAAATGTCTGTTTTATTGCCATGTTTTCTTGGGCTGCAGCAATGGTGGGAGTGTGGGTGGCTCAGAAATGGGAAGCGAGGAGAGGGTGGAGGCACCTGGGCGGGCAGGACAGGCTGCTGGACTCAAAGGCCGTTTGCTTCAATCTCCTGCATCCGGCCTCCTCGCCTTGTCTGTGTAGAGTGTGGCAGAGCCACCACCCCACAGTGTCTTTCATGACGCCTTTCTTCATGACCTCCCGGCCAGGTGTTGGAGAGTCCTTGCTTTTTCTGGGGCAGCCACTTCCTCGAGTGTCAGTGGTGGGAGCCCTGTGATCATCCTGGTCGGGGTCTTGGTCTGGTACCTGAGACTCCCCCAGGGTTTCTCTGATAGGCCTCTGGGGTTGCTGCTGGGGTGCAGGAAGGAGGAGCCAGAGCTCAGGCCCCAGCCCCTCAGCCTGGCCCTGCCCAGTTCTCTCCAGATCTACTTTACTTTGCCTCTGGGATTCTACCTGAGGTTTGAGAAGAGATACTCAGGGAATAATAATAACATATAATGAATGAGGAAACCACTGGTCTACTTTAAACCCTGCACTGTATAAATGAAGCTAAGGCCCAGAGTATGCGGATGTCTTAAGGGACGATCCTTTGTCAGGGGAAAGGACATCTGGGTTCTGATTCTGACACAAGTCAGTTCCCTTCTCTGGGCTTTAGTTTCCTTATGTATAAAATTAGATGATTGGAATCCATAAATTTCAAAGGCCCTTTTCAGCCCTGTAAAACTCTAGATAAAAAAAAATACATAATGACAATAGCTAGTGTTTTTGACTTGTAGGATGTGCCGTGTCCTCTGTGCTGTATGTTGTCCCATTTAAAATTTCAGCAAATTTATGAGATATCTTTGTTCCTATAAGGGCACTTAAGGCACTTAAATAACTTGGTGAAGGTCCTTCAGTGCCAGAGGTAGGATTTGAACCCTGGCAGCCCTTTCCAAAGCCTGACCACTCACTTTGTCACTCCTCACGTGAGGTCTGGATCCATGTCACCACGAGGGATTGGATGCCCAGCCCTGCTGACCTATGGGCCTGTGGTTTGGACGACATGCCCAACCAGGGTGGTGCTGGCCTCGGGCGCTGCTGAGCTGGGCTGTGAGGCACAATGCTGAGCATGCTCTTTGCAGAAAAGGGCTTTGGGTGGAACAGGGTTCCTGCAAGGAGGCCTCAAAAGTCTGAGCAGAGCCTTTAGCTTTCTTATGAGGGACTCCAGGAAGTTCTGAGGGTTCTCATTTAGAGCAGCAGTGTACAGCATTATACAAAATGCTCTCCCTGGGCCTCAACCATTGGCTCTGCTCACGCAGGAGACCCTGCGCTAAGCAGCTAGACTGCCTTGCTCAGCCTGCAAAACCTCTCAGGGACACCTCCCTCCCTCAGTGCCACACATAGAAACTGTCCCTCGCACCCTGCTAAGACTGGCCTCTTCTCAAGGCTTTTCTGCTAGAACTTGATGTTGGATCTGCTTCCTCTTCAGAAGACAATTTATGGCGACAAGTCGGAGTCTCTGTTTTAATGAAGTTGCAGAAGTAGGTTAATGGGCTGTGGGTGTTTTTCATTCTCCTCCCCCTGCCCCTCTCCACCCCTGGGCAGATGAATGATGCCTCTTCCAGCAAGATGCAAAGTCGGGCTAAGGATCTCGGGCTTGGACTCGCGAGCTCCACATCCCTTCCGGGCCTCCCACTCAGCTCCTAGGTGGCACTGCTCCTCCCCGCTGCCCAGAGGAGCTCTCAGTGCCTAGCCCCAGCTCCTCCTGCTGAAGCTGCGGCCCAGTAGGCTCTCCAAGGTCTGCCTGGAGGCAAGAGCAGGCATATTTGAATTGCCAAATATGGGGCAGGGTTGGGTCCTTGGGGAAGAAGGAAGCAAGAATCAGGAAGAGGGTATTTCTTTTGCATAGGAGAGGCAGGGAGGTAGAAGTTTAGCTGGGATGGACCCAGAGAGCCTTGAAAACTGAGGCTAGTATTGTGGGAGAGCGACTGAGTTTCTAGGAGTCTCCCCCGACTTCTCTAATTCATCTCTGTGGTCTCCATGATTGATACATGGCTGCCCTTACAATATTTGCTGAGCAGACAATGCCTATGAAGGTAAATGATTCTCTACCCCAAGTCTCTAGGACTATAACTCACTGTCATCCTTGCTAACCTCTGAGATGGCCCTCATCCTGTTTCTGCTTGGGATTTTCCCTCTGCCCACCTCTCTGCCTAATCCTTGCTTCATTCTTGCATCTTCCAGAAAGTTTTCCATGATTAAGATGCAAGAAGAGTTCTCCTTCTGAGTGTGGTAGCGCACACCTGTAACACTAGCAGTCAGGAGGCTGAGGCAGGAGAATTGCTGCCAGTTCCAGGCCAGCCTGGGCTACATAGTGAGACCCTGTATCTACACACACACACACACACACACACACACACAGCCCCCGGCAAAAGGAAAGAAAGCAAGCATTTGCTTAGGTCCAAGATGAATGTCTATCATTCCTAAAAAGTTAGGGTCCTCTGGAGAGAAGGGTCTGTATCTGTGTCTGGATTTTGTCCTGCCTCAGCAACACACAGGGCAGTTTTCTCTGAATGAGGTGGGAGCTCAGGACTTAGTTGTTGTTGGGGGCATAAACCCAGGAGGACCCCTGGAGACCGTGGGAGGACTATCCTGCTCCCATGTTAGGCTCCTCTGCCTGCTGCTCCCTCCTGCAGAAGCTCAGGAGCACACATCCTCTCTCACCTGCAGTCATTCTCTGGACAGCAAGAGGCCTTGTATTCTCCCAGTCCCTCACTGTCAGCAAATGGGGTTACTGGCTTGGGTTTGAGCTGTAAATACCAAGGCAGGGTGGACAGAGCCTTGTGCCTTGCAATCTCATGTTACCTTCTCTGGGAGCCTCAGCACTTCTGTACTTCCTTCTCCTCGTGGCCCCTAGTTTTCTGTTACTGCCATTTCTCCCTGGCTTCCTCTGGGCACAAGCAGTAGCACGAAGTATGACCTTTTGGAGTAATCATCTAGAAACCCTAGAAAACCTCTCCTGTGAAGCCCAGAAAGCCCCAGGATGATCTCAATGCCACAGTTATACCCAAATCTCTACAATGGCATCCAGAACACCCCCCAAACCCTACAACAACAGCCAGAACTCCCAGACCCAGGCAGTGCTACAGCACCATCCCAAACACGACCCTAACACAGGGCCCTGCAGGAGCACCTCAGCCTTCTATACACTGTCCTTGCTGCCCTGGCCAATGTTTTCTTTACTGTCTCAAACATGATGTTCTTCTCTAAGTCTCCAAGGCCCTCCTGGCCCCTGCTGTCCACCGAGCATGGCTATGGTGATGGGAAAAAGGTACGCAGAGCATCCCTGTGCTTGGTGGGGCATGGAGGCCTACAGTTGGGCTTGGTAGGAGGTCCAGTTATCTGCTCCCTTATCACAATGCCCAAGGAGCTTGCACAAGAATTGGCAGAGTCCAGTTTTATTCAGAGATAAATGTGAACTCTGAGCAGGAGGAGGAGTATAAACCTGGACTCAGGAGATGAAAGATCCCAATTCACACATGCTTCTTGGGTCATCATTCTCTAATCTGTAAAGCATCAAGCATTCTGACTTTTTCTTCTTGGCAGGTGAGCAAATCACTTGGCGAGAGGCTACTTGGGCCCTTGATTCAATAGATCTACGCACTGTCAGGCCCTCCCTGTACATGATAGGTCATGGACCCATGGGGCTAGGACAGCATTCAAGTCCCCGCTCTGCCACAAGCTGATCCCTTCAATAGGCCTCAGTTTCCCTACAAAACAAGGGGAGTGGCCCAGATTGACCTCTCAGGCCCCTCCCCCACCTGATATGCTTTTAATTTTCAAGGTCCTTACAAGTATCAGACGAGATGATAAACACCAAGAAGCTCTGTCAAAGTTCAAGGCTGCTTTCAATGTGTAGGGCAGGGAAGCAGCTTTGAGATGGACCCCAGGCCTGACTCTCTCTATCTCTGTGCCCTGGTGGGAAGATGAGGGGGTCCTGCTCCAGTATATCCCCTCTCCCTCGGCCTTGCCCATGAAGGCAACATATTCTTCCCCCTTCCCAGCCGCCCTTGGGCTCTGGGACCAGGCCCTGCTCAGGATGAGGCTGGGGGCCCAAGGGGAAGGGGCAGGGTGGGTGGGAGCCTCCCTCCCTCCCAAGTGGCTCCAAGCTGGAACGCGGCAATTACGAAGGAGGATTTATGTCCCTTTGCCTTTAATCGGAAACTCTGTGTCAAGAAGAAAAATCTGCACTGTCCTCCGGCCCGGCTTCCTGCTTTATCATTATTATTGGAGGAAGGTTGATTTGGAAACTTAAAGAAAAGTGGGTTTGGGGGTGGGAGCCACCAGGGAAAGGGAGGTGTGGGGTAGAAGGGTGGCTTTCCTACTGTTTGTCCTGGTTGTCACAAGGGACAAAGGGCAGACCAGGGGCTGGAGGGCCTGGACTGCAGGTGAGAAGTGACTAGAAGGACAGTAGGAGAAGGACTGGGGCTGGGGACTCCTGAGCTGGGAGATCCTAGGAGAGGAAGGGTGGGCAAGTGTAGGAGACAAGTGGAGTTGAAGGCACTTGGAGAGAGAAGAGGAGAACTCGGGGTCATGCAGGGAAAGGGCTGGGAGGACTCTGCCAGGGGAGGGAGAGAATGGAACAACCAGAGGGGACAGAGAAGGACTCTCAGGGGTTGCTGTGGGAGAGGAGGAGATGGGGATGTGGAATACAAGGCAGAGAAGGGCTGGAGTCAAGGATGGAAGAGGCATCCAGCAGCTGGCAGAGGAAGAAGGCAGGTGACCAGAAGGAATAGCCAGGGGCTGGGTTTGGGGGGAATGAAGGACTCTGGAACTGTGAGCATCACAGTCTACACTTGCTCCCACAAAGGCCTCCTTGCCCTCACCCCAACAGGACTTCTGTCTCCTGGACTCCTGTCCTGTGCATAGGGTTCTGACTTCCCATAAAGCCCCAGGTCTTCACCTTCCACTTTGAGAACTATTTGTCTTGGTGGTAGGGACAGTGATTGGGAATATGCCAGAGGGAACCCCTGGGCTCTCAGGCCCTGGGAGGCCTAGGACAGAAGAGTCAGAGAGGGAGATGGGCCTGTATTCTGGAGCGGGGAGGTCCCAGGAGAGAAGGCCTCCGTTAGCTCTTGGCCCTGTTTGGAAATCTCTTTATTCCTCCAGTTGGCAGGATTTCATTCTGATGTGTGGAAAGGGCATCAGCTCACAGTCAGACTCCGTTTGAATCCATCTCTGGTTCTGAATGCCTGTGTATGCTTCTCCGAACCTCAGGCTTTGCCTCTACAACACGATGCCGGTGTTGCACAGCAGGACATTGCAGGATTGCAGATAATCAGAAGTATCCAGCACCCAGTAGGCCTTCCAGATACGCTGTTCCCACCTGCTGGCAGCACCTGGTATATACGGCCTCTCTCCTTTGAAAGCGTGAGTGAATTCTGTGTAGCTTCATTTGATACTGTGACAACATAAGGAGCCCGGGTGGGTGTCATTTTTAGTGATGGAAAGCATAGTGCAGAGTGGCTGAGTGACTTGTTTGAGGCTGCCCAGCACATCAATGGAGCCACTGAGTGAGACAGCCCCATAATACCACTGAGGGGCAAGTACTCTTCTCTATCCTTGCTGGAGACGCACCACCCATGCCGGGATCCAGGGTCGAGTCTGGGTGCTGAGCGAAGTGGCCCAGCTTCTTATTCTCCTGCAGCCTGGGCCGCGCCCACCCTTGTGCGCCTCCTCCCCAGCTCCACTAAGAGGTTTTATAGCCGTTTATGAGCAATTTCTGTCCATATATCACCGGAGATATATAGCCAGGCAAATATTAGGGACCCAAGTGGAGGTTTTAAGAGGCAAGTTTTATTGCTGCTGAAAGAGAGCGTGATAGACAGCCTGCGGAGAACCTCTTCTCTCACACTCAGCGGCGGCCGGGCGGTGGCAGCATGGACTGGGGTTCAGCTGAGAAAAACCTCTGTGAAGCTTGAGTGTCAGTCATGCTGGCACTAGCAGTGCCCTAGTGGAGGTGGTGCTTAAGAGGTGGTTCTGTTCCTCAGACAGCTGTGGGAGTGCAGGGGGTGGGCACAGAAGACCAGAGAGCACATGCTGATGTGGACTAAGTAGCCTCTCCAAACCAGCATGGAGGACCCTGCATTCTAGTGGATATGAGCCACAGAAACATGGATGGAAATGAGACCAACTTGGGAAAGAACTCCTCACAGTCAGTGCCACAGGTCCCTGGAAGAGACTATGGCATTTCCTTTTGCTGGAAGTTTTTAAAAATTGGATCTGGGACCTGGGGGTGTAGCTCAGTGGTAGAGCACTTGCCTACCATGTATGAGACCCTAGGTTCAAACCCCAGCACAGCAGAAATCAAAACCAAAAACAACTGGATCTGAACAAGGAGACTCCTGCCCAGAGACTGAGTGCTGGGCAATTCAACTTCCTACAATTTTGGTTCCTGGCCCCCTAGTAATGCTGGAGGAACTCCTGGAGGGAAAGTCATCCTTAACCTTCTTTGGGACTCTGTCCCAGGTGCCCCTGGGGCCCCTTCCCTATGTGGTGCACTGGGCATGGGTGAGCGGCAGAGGGCAAGGAGAGTCTACTTGGCTTGCGGCATATGGAGAGAAGATGTCCAGGGGAATCCTCGCTCCTGATTTAAGCAGCGCAGACAGCTTTATGGTACTTCCTCAAGTGAGCCCCCAACATTGGCCGTTTAACTTTTTAGCGTCGTTTAACGCTTAGACTCCAGCGAACAGGCAGGCCTCTCGGCCCCAGAGGCAGCAGCACTAAATCAGGACACTCTGAGGCCCCGATAAATAATTTTTACAGGGCATGCAGCCCATAGATCACTAGTGGGGGTGAGGGGAGAGTGGCTGTGATATTTCAACCGATTGTCATATGTGACTACCCCATGCTCTGACTCCAGGTTGTCCACATGGCAGCCGGCTTCATAACTACAGTTGGCTTAGGGTCTCTGCACAGGGCCCAGGAGGGAGGGAGGTGGTGACTCCGTAGACCCATCCAGAAGATGACCGACCCATTGTCTCCATAGCCTGGAAGAAATGAGTATCTACTCATCTCGCTGTTTGCCAGAGTGTCAGTGCCCCTCCAAGCCTTTGGTACCAGGAGAGGGATAGCTTGAGACAGGGTGTGAAGAGAAGAGAGAGAACTACCTGTTCCCAAAAGTCATTTTTCAGTTCACCTTCACTGTGCCTCAGACACCCCTGAACCCAATGACGCTGTGAGAGAAAAGCACAGGGCCTGCAGCAGGAGGAGGGCAGCGCCAAGGCCTGAGCTTAGCAGGAGCTGGCCAGCAGCTTCATGCTGTTTAGTGAAAGAGACAGCCACAGAGAGAAGGGGGTGGGAGCTGGGGGCAGCTGTGTGGAAAGAGAGGGAGGAAGCAGACCAGGTAATGAGAGGAACAAAAAATGAAGAAGAGAAGACACAAGAAGACTTAGAAAAAGAGACTGGGGCAAAGGGAAACAGGCTTTAGTGCAGAGTGGGTATTTTTAAAAGTTTGGTACCAAATACAGGAACCAAGGGACCACCGAGTCCTGGGAGTGCTGCATCTGGGTCAGGCTGCCCCACCCATGCCCTCCAAGACCCCTTCCATGACTCCAGGCCTGTGTTTCCCTTTACCAGTCCCACGCTGCCCCCTCCCTTCAATGCCCTTGCCCTGTCCCCTCATCAGTAAGATCCCGGGATTTGCAGGGACACTTAATCCATATGGAGCTGATTCATTCCCATCTAAATCATCTCCATGAGCTTCCCTAAGAGCCCTCTGATGTGCCAGCCACCATTCCTCTCCCTGGGTGATGGTGGGCTGGGGGCTGCCAGTAAACAAACCTTAGCCGCCACCCATCCATCCTGGCCTCGTCCATCAGTCCTGCCAGGACCATTCATCTCTCCAGCCTTGCTCTCCTGGCCCTCCGATCCCACCATCCACCTGTCTGTCCCTCCATCCCTTCTTCCTCATGTCTGTTAATTGGAAACTTTGCTTTTCTTGTCCTGGCGGGATCTTGAAGAGACAACTCAGGATTCTCCTGCTTTCAGACCAGAGCATCACCTTACCCCACGCTCTCTTGCTTTACTGCCTTCCAAACAGAGAATCCTTCGAGTCTGATGATTTTGTTGTGCAGCGTTGACTGCCTAGGGAAGTTCTTTTGTTTAGCTTGTGTGTTTGAGATTCATATATGTCTGAATGGGAGTGAGAGCAAGATTATAGAGTTCTTTGCAAGCCTGAGTCACCAGGACTTATAATATGCCTCTCTCTGAGTGTGGGGTGCAAGCCCAGTGAAATGGTCCTTTCCCCCATGTTCTACGGTGAAGTCTATTCCACTGCCAAGCATATAGTAGGTGCTCTGTATGGATTGCTTTCTGGCCATGACCTTATCATTGGCTCCAGTAAATGGATATATATCTAACACATGTACTGGGGAAGTTGGTGAAATGAATGATCCAATGGGTCTGATACAAGGCTTGGTAATGCCAGCTCTGACACCTGTAGCTGGTCTGGGTTTGTAGGATATATTAAGGAAAGCATCTTTCTCTTCTGCCCTCCTACTCAAACTCACCCTGTCCTTTCTTTTTCTCTCCTCTCCTCAACCTTCTCTTCTTCCTTCTCCTTTTTTTCCTCCCCTGTCTCCACCCCTATGCTGGAGATGGAATCCAGGACCTCAAGAATGCTAGGCAAGTTCCCTACCACTGGGCTACATTTCCCAGGCTCCACCCAGACTTCTTAACCCAAACTCATGGGTAGAATTTGCCCAAATGATTTGGTAACTATGGGGCTGGGGAGGAGGAGGAGGAGGAAGAGGAGTGGTCTGGTGCAGCCTCCTGTGGTTCTCTTACTTTGGGAAGATCTTCAAGTTTGTGTGCAGAGTAGGGAGTGTGAAGGCATCACTACCCCAGCCCCAGCTTCATGCTTCCCAGGAGTCCCCTCTCAGATTCTTCATCTCAGCCTGGGAGTGGTGACTCTGTGTCCACCAGCCTACAGGAGGGGAGACAGGAGCAGGCCCTCTGGTCCGTCTGTTTCCCTATGCACAGCACCAGTGGGAACTGGTGACAGGTCTGTTACTGGAGGGGATACTTGTGTTGGACTCTAGTATCCTGTAGGGAGATGTTGGCATGGTGATGGGGAGGGAGCAGAGTGATAGGGAGGGATGAGCCATGCCTATAACAGGTGTGTTCTTACCTGGATTCCACAGTAATGACAAGTGGGAAAGGGAAGAGACAGAGACAGAGATAGGAGCTTGCAGATGCTTACAGAAGGCTGAGCTCATCACTTACCATTCTTTCCCTGACACCCAGGATGCCTTGGGAACATCTGTCCCACCCCAAGACCAGGCCAGGAGGAGAATCTTGCTTCAGGAACTCCCCCTGCTCCCCACAGCTCTTCCTTTCGCTCTTGGTCCCCACCAGGGCATCACTGTGAGCACATGGGACAGGCATGGTTCCTCCAGATGCTGCCCAGCTGTGAGGATCTCTTACATGCCCCTTCTACTCCTACAGGGAGAGGAGGCTCTCATGCTGACCAGAAAGATGAGAAGGGTGGGATGGAGGGAGAGGGGCTGGAGGGGCCACAGGGAGGCTCACCACTTGCTCCAGTTGTGTGAACATATATGTAGGAGGCAGGGGCTGCAGGTGGTAAGGCCTAGCTTAAGAATGATGGAGTGTTTTTTTAGCTCTCTGAGCTAGAGACATATGGGGTATATAAGACCAGGCAAAATGAGAAATTATTGCCTAAGAAAGAAGACATGGGGGAATAAGAAAAAATTCCACCCAGGGAGACTCAGTACCATCCACCCCCATCATCATCATGACCTGACCCATCTGCATTGACTGGATTAACGTCCACAAGGAGGAGGAGGCCTGGGAACCATTCCTCAGGGCCTCTGGAGGAAAAGCTGATCCCCAAAACGTGCATTTCCCCGGTATTACACGGAGCAGGGGGAGGTGGGGACAGCTGCTTACATTTCCCAGGTGGGACAACCACATGGAGCTTTCCCTGTCTTCCTCTTTCCGTCCTTGTGCCACCTCTCTCCCCTCCCTTCTGTCTGGTCTAAGGGAGGAACAATGCTCTGCTTTCCCACTGCCCTGCGTATCATGGTTCTCCCTGGCTCCTTGGGCCATGCAGCAGCTTCCCCAATCTGTCTCCTCTGAAATTGCCACCCCTGAAAGAACGATTCCAGGCCACCTCTCTCTCCACACAGGTGCTGCCCTCTGAGACAGTCCTCTTACCCAAACTTGCCTTTGGCGGAAGTCCTTGCAGATCCATTCTTGGGATGGTGCCTTGGGATGTTCCATAGGGCCCAGGACTCTTCTGTCTGTTCTCTGGACATGGCCAACTTATGCTGTGACCCTCACCACATTGCTATGGACCCAAGTGTGTCTGGGGTGAGCAGTGCAGATCCAGGGGCAGCCTGACATCTGATGTTGTTAACAGCTCCAGACTGCAGGAAGCACAAGTGTTGAGGAGGCTGAGAGGACCAATAGTGGGATGGAGGTTCCTTCCCCTAGGGAAGCCATCTTCTGCCACAGACTGCAAGTCGTGACTGAGGCTGGCCAACAGGAAAAACCAAGGTCTCTTAAAGGAAAGTTTCCAGAGTTTCATTGAAGGCCTTGGAGAGGGAGGTGTTCTTGACCTTTTCAAGCTCTGAGGGAACAGAAAGGCTTGTGAGTCTGGAAGGCTTCACTGCCATCCTTGCAAAGCTGACCCAGAAAAGGGAAGCTCTTGTCTCTGTCTCTGTCTGTCTCTGTGTCTCTGTCTTTCTCTTTCTCGCTCCTATAGTACTAGGAATCGAACCTAGAGGAGCTCTACCTCGGAGCTGCATCCCTAGTATCACATCAACCCACACCTTGTATTTTTTTGAGACAGGGTCTTGCTGTGTAGTTCAGGCTAACCTCAAACCCAATCTGTAGTTGAGGCTGGCCTTGAACTTGCAGCAATCCTCCTGTGTCAGCCTCCTGAGTGCTGAGATTATAGGCATGCTCCACCATATCCAGCTTCTCCCACTTTAAGACAGTGTCCTCCTACTAAGTTGCCCAGGTTGGCCTTGAACTTTCAGTCTTCCTCCCTCAACCCATTTGCTTTTTTAATTGCACTGACTCATCTATGTTCAGTCTAATTTTGTTGACAATTTTTTTGATAATTGTTCATGTTTTGGTTAGAATTTATTTATTTATTTTGAGACAGAGTCTCACTATGCTGCTCAGGTTGGCCTTGAACTCACAATGTAACCCAAACCAGATTTAAACTTTTAGTGATTTTCCTGCTTTAGCCTCCCAAATACTGGGATTATAGGCATGTGCCACCATGCCTGGTCAGAAATCTGGTTCTTGAAATCTGTCCTAGTCCAGATTTGAGGATCTTTTGGGAAATCAATTCCAGTCCCATCTTTTTTTTTTTTTCTTTCTGGGTATCAAATTTATGACCTCGTGCTTGCCAGGAAAGCACAGTGCCACTGAACTAAATTCCTGGTGGCTCCAGACCCTTCTTATGGTGACAGAACAGAGATGCAGAGCCATTTCTAGACGGTCACACAGCAAACTAGACAGGAGCTGGTAAAACCGCCATCGCCATCGGAATCCTGCCCCTTCTCTGGATGTGGAAGGAAAGGACGTGACCCTAGAGGAAAGGGTCGGGTTGGTGAGAGCTGGAAGAGCAACCCCCCGCCCAACCAGCCCAGACCCAAATGTGCACATGATGGACTGTCTGCACAACCGAAGACCCCTCCTTCCCAAAGAGAAAATCCCACAACTGGGTAACATCTGGATCAAACCACAGCCATGAAAGCACAACATCAAACGAGGGTTTCTGAGCGACCCTCCCATCAGGCCCTGGTCCAAGAGAAATTGCAGATCTTCCTGCTTGAAGCTTTTAAGTGTCACAGAACCCCTGAGTTTGGGATTGCGCCTTATTCACAGGAGACAGATGTCCCGAGTGAGCAGTGTGGTTGGGTTTGATTACCCCCAGCGGGAGAAGATATGTGTGACCCGATCCTGGCCGAGCTGGGCGGGGGTAGCCTGGGACTTGAAGCTGTGATCAGGGGCTCCAGCAATTTGGGCTGGTGTGGGGGGGCGGTGCTGGGGAGCAAGAGGACAGGTGGGCCTTCTAAAACGTGCCTACATCAAAGGTTTGAGTATTCTCCATCCCCAGCTCTGGCGCCTGGGGTGGGGTGGGGAGTGGGGGGGAAGGAAAGCAGTGATTTCACCACATAACTGCACGTAGGGCAGATCTCGGCCTGAGAACTTCTGGGGAATGTGCAGAGGGGAGGGTGCTCCCCAGAGGGGAGGAAAGGGCAAGGGGGTTTCTCATTTCCAAAATAGCCTACACAGGCCAAGGAAAATTGGGCCATATGCTGCGTCCCCCCAACACACACCCTGTGGACAGAGAAGGGAGGGGAGGGGTGCATTCTTCTAAAGTGGGGGAGGATGAGGATGGAGCAGCTGCCGTAGGGGGAGGGTGAGAGCTGGATGGATGGGGTAGAGAACTGGGGGAAGCTGGACCATCTTCCCCAAAGGCAGGAAAGAGGAAAGCTGAAGCGTATGTCAGTTCTGAGAGACAGGAAGCCTAGTGCTGTCCACTCCCTGGGCTTTGTCCAGTCTCAGGAATCAGCAAACACCTGGACATCTAGCTTGTGGGGGTGGATGGTGGGGCAGGTGGGGCAGGGAGGTACCCAGATCCTGCTGGGATTGCAGTTCAGATGTGGCCTGACCACGAGTGAGACTGTGAGATGTTGGCACCTCACCATGATCTTGGTGTAAGAAGCCAGTGGCTTTTTGGCGGGGGTGGGAAGAGGATGAAAGGAAAGCTTCATTGGTCAGGGCAGGAGAGAAGAAGGACATACCTTGTTGCTTATCAATTTACACATCCTATTCCTCTTTAGGAAGCTGTTCTGACCTTCCCAGACCCAGAGAGCTTTAGATGGTATACCTGGGGTCCTAGTATATGTCCAGTATTGTTCTTTCCACATTGCCTTATAAGGATCTATTTTATAATGATTTCCTTCCCCATCTAGACTGTCAGAGCCTTGAAGTTATTGGCCTTCCTTGTGTCCCAGTGCCAGCTTGATGCCTGGCAGAGTGTAGGCACCCAGCAATATTCCCTGCTGCAGCTGCAGCCCATTCACAGGCCAACAGTCTAGAGAACAGAGAAACAAAGGGCAGTCAGTCTCACCTTCTCTTAGTTTTTAAGGATGACCTGGGTTGATAGCATTTTCTCCTCTGAAACTTACTTTTCAAAAGGCTCATCTCCATAGTTGGGTTTATTATTATTATTATTATTATTTTAGGGCTTGGAATGGATATGACTTTTTTTGGCCACATAAGACCAGATGCTTGTTGGGGCCAGACTGCCCCCACTCTTTATGTGGCGCCCAGCAGGGGGGAAGAGGTAGGTGAAGGTCAGTTGGTTGTGGACTGGCTGGCCCTCTTCTTTGAGTGCTAGCAGCTCCATCTTTGATGAGGCAGCTTCATGTGGAACTCATGTGGTTGAGATGCTGTGCCCTGCCGATCAGAGATATCCTGACCCGCTTTTATTTATTTATTTATTTATTTATTTATTTATTTATTTGTACTGAGGATTGAACCCAGCGCCTTTGCACTGGTGTAAATCCCCAGCCTTAAAAAAAATTTTTTTTTTCCTTTTGACATAGGGTCTTCATAAGTTGTTAAGTTGCCCCTGCTGAGCTGAAACTTCTGATCCTCTTGGCTCAGCCTCCCAAATCCTGGGATTTCAGGCGTGTGCCACCATGCTCAGCAGAGACGTCTTAATGAGTAGAAAAGGAGCCTCTGTCCTAGGAAGGCCAGGACATAGGCTCTTGGTTGGCTCTGCAAGCTGAGAGGATGAATGTTTGAGGGAGTATTTTGAAGAAGTCAGGGACTTGTGGGTTTTATTCAGTACTTGGAAACACAAGGATGAAAGGGTTGAGAGGAGGGGCAGCCGCGGAAGGAGAACATCCTGTGGGTAGAGATGGCCGACTGCAAGCAGGGGATGCAACTTCGCCTGATGGTGAGAGGCTGGCAGGGCACATGTCTAAAAGAGCCCTGGATGACTCTAAGCACTCAGGATTATGCCCACCCCATTACCCACCCTCCCTTGACTCTAGGCCAGATGGTTCTGAAATCTTTCTCTGATTTCTAGACCCAGCCTGACCTGGGCCCCACCAACATCACCCAACACCATGCTTGGGTCAGACCAGCTTTGCTCCATACCCTGGGGTCCTCCCTGGGCCTGGAGCTGCCTTTGAAGTGGATGGAGAAAAGATTGGTGGGCTGTGTGCTAGCCTAGATCGCTTAGCTGTCAAAGACACGGGGAGGATTTCCACTTTGAACCTTCTTCCATGGGCTGAGGTGTTGACACCTTCGTTGTCAGAACTTGAGTTTCCATCCTTAGGGGTTTCCTGAGGCAGACTGACACCAGTCGCTGCACTCCTGGGCCACAACTCTAGGTGGTGTCCCCCTCGTAGAATTCCCTATGCAAGACGTTGCCTCTTCCCCCAAGATGGAAGACAGCTGGCTACCCTGCCACCCTTTGGAGATCTGGATTCTGTTTATAAGCCCAAAATGGTCAACCTGAGAACTAGCAATAGAGAAGAACATGAAGAGATGGACAAAATGATCTCTTAAATGAGGTCTGCTTGAGAACTGAGCGTAGGAAATGGGAGCTGTCGTCCGAACAACTGGTCCATAGAGCAGTGTACAGGGAGAGTAGGTTAGCAGGAAACAGAATGGAAAATTCATCCAGGAAGAAAAGAGCACTGTCATGAAGTCCTAGATGAAAAAGGATAATGCATAGGGTGGTGTGCAGTGGTAGCGCTTGCTAATGTGAGGTGAATCAGAATCAGTCTACTTTTCAGTCTTTGGATTTGGGGTTCTTAGAAGCAGAGTGGCTCGGCCATGCCAGTTCCATTTGTGCGTGAAAATTTGCTGAAATCAGAAATGGGATCCTCACCCAGATGAGAGTCAGGAATTTGTTTCCTTTCCTTTTTTTTTCTTCTTGGGAAAGCTCAGTTCATTGTTTAGGAAAAATAACAACCAGATGAACGAAAGGAGAATCATCAGGAATGATAAATAATACACTCCAGATGTGGCCACAGAAAGCTGCATCTGAAGAGCGCTGTGGCCTCTGAGCAGTCACCTTGCAGGGCTGTCCTATCCCAGTGAGACTGCAGTGACACAGGTTTCTGCAGCTCCTCTGCTGGCATTGTCCCCGGGGTATATGACTTGATTTTTAAATTATCTTTATTGGTATCTTTTGACTGTTTTTTTAAAATCAGACCTTAAGAACTCAATTAATTCTGATTGTCATGAATATTTTATAAATTGCTTCTAAAGTAAAAACAAAACAAAACAAAACTTTCATGTGTGTGATACTAGAGATTGAACCCAGAGTCTCACTCACATGAGCTAAGTGCTCTACCACAAAGCCATCTCCAGCCCTTCTTTTTACTCTTCCTCCTCTTCTTGCTTTTCTCTTTTTTCTCTTTCTCCTTCTCTTTATTCTTCTTAAATTTTGGGACAGGGCCTCCCTAAATTGCATAGGCTAGCCTTGAACTTGTGATCCTCCTGCCTTATCCTCCTGAGTAACTAGGGTTACAGGTGTGCACCACCATACGTGGCTCTGGCTATAGAATCTATTTATTTATTTATTTATTTATTTATTGACAGGGTCTTGCTATGTAGTGCAGGTTGGCCTTGAACTTATGGCAGTCCTCCTGCCTCAGCCTCCTGAGTGCAGGAATTACAGGCATGTACCACCACACCTGTCTTGTAAAGTCAAATTTTAAAGGAATCCTTGCAGAAATGTTTCAATCACTAAAGGTACACATAGAATAAATAAATATATGTCCTTCTAAGAGGATTGTTTTGAAAGACAACCCTTGCTTGTTTTGCTGTTTGTTTAAAGAGTCTAACCACAGACATAGGTCCCATCATACATTCTATATAACTCTATTCTACATAGTAAATGTTATATTCTATATAATAAGTAGCCACTCCTTCCTCCTGCTCCAGTGAATGGATGCCTCTGACAAGGCACCGCAGAACTGAGGCCTGGAGACTGTGTCCACACAGCAGGGCCAAGCCAAGAGGCAATGCAGTTATCCAGGGAGGCTGGGGCCTCTGCTTACACTTGAGCATTTTCTCATGATACTCCTATCTGGACTTGCTCTGTGTTTATTCTTCCCAAGGGTTTGCTCAACTAGGGAGACTGTGAACAGACTTTTTTGGTAAGTCAGGAGATTAATTTCTTAGCTTGGTTCTCTGTCATTCACCAGCAAAAAATTGACACTAAGGACTAAGAGGGAATCTGTCAATTTGTGAACTTTATTAAACTATACTTTTCACAGAAGTGGAGGGGCTGAGTTCACAATGAACCTACACAATTATTAGTTAACCTAAACAAAGAATTCCAGTGAGGAAGTTTCTGGAACTTCTCTTTCCTGAAGAAAGCCCAGGAAGAAATGGCTAAGCCTGAGATCTAGGAGACCAAGTTACAGGAGTGCTTGCCTGATGTGGGTGTGGCTTCTTTGTCCCTCTCAGACCCTGCCTCTGGGCTTGAGCTGGGTGTGTGTGTGTGGAGGGTCACAGGTGTGATGGCCGGACCTAGGATGGAGGGAAGGGTGGGATGACCTCCAGGAGGCCCAGCCATGCAGAACGCACAGTGCTCCTTCGCTGATAGACCAAGCTGCAAATCAGGAATTTATTAGGAGCTGAGACTCATTTTCCCACCCTTTATAGCCCTGACGACTCAAAGCCAAACTCTGGCAAGGGGCTTCCTCATGGTTTTAATTAGACAATTAATTTTTTATTGGGTCGTTTGATTTCTGGAGCCGATTCCACTCTCCCTGTTGTCTCCCACCTGCCTCCCAGCTGTGAACAGCCAAGGGGAGTTGGGAGATTCAGGGAGGGCATACAGGAAAAACACCCATCTGCCTTTGAGCTGATTTAGGAGTCATTGAGTGGGGAGGGGGTGGGAATTCTGCTGCACCCTCTGCTCCCTTGTCTGGCACCAGAGACACTATCCAGAGCACCACAGAGCTCAGAGCTGCTTGCAGAGCTGCACAAAGGCATTCTCAGCCAATCCTCCCAAGCTCCTCCCAAGCTGGTGGGCTAATTAGTAACATGGGGTGGGGTGGGGGAAGGAGCAAGGAACATGTCTCCAAATACATCAATGGCATTTCTGCTGTTAATCCTGGCCGTGCTTGGAAGCTGTTTACCCTCCACCCAAGGATTAGGAACCTGTTTGAGTTAGAAGGGCAGAGGGAGGCCAGGGCTGGGCTCTGTCTCCCACCTGCTTTCAGGAGCTGGGACAAGGGCGCTCAGCCAGCGGATAAAAAAAGAAGTGAGAGAAACCTGTCTCCAATCTGTCTCCCCTTATTGATCTCCTGCCTTCCAGCCACTCCATCTGCTTTTGAATCTTGATCCTCTCCACCCAGACTTCACCCCTCACCACTGCCCTTGTCAAATAGCAACCTGGCTTGGGAAGGTGGGAGGAAGGGGAGGTGGGGGGGGCCCTGGGTTTCTGCAGAGGAGTGAGCCTAGGTGTGAGGTCCTCTGTCTGTCATTGGTGTGCTCCTGGAGTGGGGAGACCCCTCCCAAGATTTCTCACCATCCCAATACTACAGCTGGAAAGGAAGAGAAGGCTAGGTTCTTGGAAGAACTTACTTTCAGTGGCAGGAACAGGTAGCATCTTCCTTAGAATTTTGTGAGAATCCAAGTAAGACTTTATCGTAAGACTTTATTGAGAGCAATATTCTCAGAGACCTTGAAGTGGAATATAGTGAGAGGGCTGTTTCCTCAGGTGTCCTGTTGGTGGGGACATTGTCACTTGTTGTTCCAGTGCAAGAGCTCTTCCTGGAAGTGTGTGCTCATACATGTGCAGGCATGCATACCAACAGGCGTGACCCCTCATTATGTCCAAGCTCCTGGTTACCTGCAGGAGGGTGTGCCACCCACACCCCACTAGAAGCATACTTGGAAACAAACTGAGGAACATCTGCAGACACAAAAGTGGGCCAAGCAGCTTCCAAGGTCCATGGAGGCAAAGTAGGCCGCTAAAAGGAGTATACCAGGATGTTTGAAGAGGGGCTCTGGTAACCCTTCTTGTCTCCTAGGGTCTCTTGGTGTTGAAGGCAACATGGGCATTGGCGATTGTGTAACACTCCCCACCTTGTGCCTCTCCAGAGATATGGGAGAAGATTAGCTTACCTTGGGGTTCAGTACTGCAAGAAATACTAGTTCATGCTTCTACGGGATTGTGAGGGACACAAAAATAAAAGGAATCAAAGATCAAAGCACCCTTTGGAAGCCCAGCTTGCAGACCTCTGGCTCTAGGATTTGTTCTGTAAACAGCTTTTTTCTGGGGAAAACCATGTTGAGCAGTATCTCTGCTAGGACCTGAGGGGGTTCCATGCTGGGAGGGACCAGCCCAGCAACAGGCCTTCTAGGTTTAGTGGTGGTGTCAAACTCATGTCTGACAGCCCATCTGCTGCCTCCTAAGTCACACAGAAACCCGAAGAAAGTGTCTGAAAGATGGGGGAGGGGGCCCCTTATCACCCACTGGTGTCTGCTTCCACGTCACCCATGACAGAGAAATGAACTCAGAGCTTCAGGACTAGAAGTGCTGTGTGTACAGATGAGGATCCAGAGATGCTCCAGGCACAATGAGAATAAAGGGCAAGGGCAGAAAGCAAAGCTATCGGAGTGGCCATGGGTGGGGACTAATGTCCATCTGTAGGGAGAAGGGAGAGGAAGAGAAACTGTGAAAGAAATAGGAGATAGGGAAGAAATTAAAATGAAGCCACAGAAAGAGCAAGGGCTGAAGAGAGGCGCACAAAGAGAGGCTGAGAAACACCAGGGAGTTGAGAAGGGCAGCAGGAGGCAGGAGGGAGAGCCTTGGGAAGGCCAATAGCCACCACCATTGGCCGGCCTGTGCCTAGGGCGGCAGGCAGGAAGGCAGGGAAGAGGCTGCAGAGAAAGAGCCTGCTTGCTGTGTGGAGGAGGGGGCGGCAGTGGAACTTGCCTCTCCCAGCTCACAAGCTAATGGCATTTCCCCTGCCCTTCTCCCTGAGCCCAGGGCTGAGATTGACGGAACTGCAGCTTCTCTGGGTCCTGGGTGGATTTGAATAATTAAGTCATCTGGATTCTTATGATTTACCATTTTCAATGATAAATAGACAGCGCCCAAGCCAGCCAGTTGGCAAAACTCTGGCTGCTAGTTATAATTTGTCAAGCTGCCAGCAGATTCATGTTTTATGCTAATGGAGAAAGACTCATTGACTAGGGGGAGGCCGTGACCCGGTCAGCTCTTTCCTCAGGCCCCCCAGAGGTCAAGAGGTCAGGGAAGGAGGCCGAGGCTCATATGGATTTTCTGTAAGGGTCAGTGTAATTTTATAATAATTCAGCGAGAACACACACTCTTGCATACACAGAAGGTCATGTATGCAGAGATATGTTTGGATCTGGATGCACCCGTGTCCCCCTCCACACTCACGCCTGCACCCACACCTATGCAGGCTCCTGGGCCCAGTGTTCTGGAGCCTGGTGGTGTCGTCAGCACACTTGTCCATCCTCCTTCAGCTCACTTGAATATGCGCAGCCTTGCAGCTGCCTCCAGGCATGTGATTACTGAGACAAACTCACAGACTTCCTCAGAGACCTGGGAGAAACACAGATATCACACACACACACACACACACACACACACACACACACACACACACACACACACACACACCCTCACCAAGCAACACCCACAACAAAGGCGGGAGATGTTTTTGGAGGGCCCTTTTGCTGGCCATCCCAAATTTTTATTTCAAGGCTTGTGTGTATCAGTCCCAGGAGGGGATGTCTCTTATTTCTACTTTAGTAGTTTTCCAGTAGGAAGAACCAGTGGCTTGGAGTCATCCTGCTTTTCATCTGTCTGGGGCTGTGGACCTGGAGCTAGAAAGAGCAGCTCTCAGCCCCGGCATGTAGAAGGCCGCACTGAAAATCAGCTGAGTCAAGCCAAATGCTTTTCCGTTGGTCTGTTTGTATATTTGTCCACACATGGAGGCCTCACAGTGGCAAGGATCTTCGGATAGTCATGGCAAACTCAGCCATACACAATGCTTCATACATGGCATATGTAATAAATATTAACAGAATGAGCAGCTGAAGCTACTTACTGCTACATGGAGCAAACTGCTCATTTTCCCTTCCATTCCTCCACCTGAACAAAGCTTTACAATTTGAATTATCACTGACTTGATCGGCCAGAGAACAGGTGTGAGCCTGGGCAAGTATCTCACGTTCCTTAGGGTGAGAAATCTAGGCTTTTGTCGTGATAAGAAATGCTAATTTTACACAATCTGGTCTCAGTTTTGACCCCCAAGTGCCCTCAGAATGGATCAATGAGCAAAGAGGGATTGAGGAAGGAGCATCTGCCCTTCTCCTGCCCAGAAAAAAATTGAATTTGCTTTGATGATGGGCAGGGCTGGAAGCTGCAGTTCGTTACTATCAGCAGCTTTGAGGTTGGCGGAGCACAGGGCAGAATTAAGGGAATGGGGAAAATCATCTCATTTCCCTGTCCCCAACAACCCCCAATTGGGGGGAAAAACACAACTGCAAACTGAACAGAGCTGAGGCCAAGGCAGCAAGGAGAGCCCAAAGGCAGGAGCTGCTTTCCGTGGCAGACTCCTGGTTGCAGCAGCGTTATCGGCTCTGCCTGCTGAGGCTCCGGATCCTGTGAAGTCAGTTGGGTTCTCTCCTTTCCTGCGTCCGGGTTGGAGCAAAGAGATTGTTTCGCACCCCTTCTTTCATGGCCCAGAATGAGTTGCCTGCCTTTGTTGCCCAGCAGATGTGGATGGCATTGGGCCTGGATAATCAGGGGCGATCCATGGACAGATGCTCAGGAGCCAAAATCATTCAGTCTCTCCATCCAAGGGGAAGATGACTCCTACGTGCACTGGGAATAGGAAAATACGCTTTTCTTAATTAAGAGCTTGAGTTTCCAACCTAGTATCACTGACCTCACTTGCTCTGAGAGCAACAGTTTTGGGGTTGCTGGCAGCTCTGCTCCCAGAAGCAGGGACAGCCCAACTGAATGGGCCAGGGAAGAACTGTCTGCAATGAGTCAAGCTAATGTGAAGGTCATAATTGTGATCCATCAAAAAGACAGGTTGGCCAGGGATATAGCTCAGTGGCACAGTGCCTGCCTGGCAAGTGTGAGGCCCTAAGTTTGATTACTGGTACTCTCTCTTAAAGAAAAAAAATAAGTTGGTTCATTCTGCACCTGGGGAACAAAGCTTGCTCTCCCATTTAACACCTAATTTCTGAATCCTAATATTTGCATACACACAGTGAACTCTTGAAGGCAGGATGTGTGATGTGTGTTGGCTATCCTGAAGGTGTTAAGGCAAAATCTTTTGGGATATAAAATATCCCCAAAACAAACAAACAAAAAAGAAAAATATCCCAAAGCAAAACAAAACAAACAAACAGAAAAACTACAACAATCTCCAAATGAAGCAATTGAAAAGGGAAAAAGAGAGCATGTGAAAGGAAGGAAGGAGAAAGAAATAGAAAAGGAGAAAGAATGATAAATGAAGAAGCCAGGGAAAAGACAAGAAGAAAAGCATAAAAAACAATGTAAGGAAGTACTAGACAGAGGCCTCCCAGAGAGTGCATTGCAAGCATTACTAAAAACAGCCCCTGCAGCTGTGGGCTTAGGGCTCCTCCATCCATTTTCAAGGGTTACAGTCTTGGAAAACCAGGCTGACCTCAGTGACCTGACCCATCCCACTCTGGGGAGACATGGAGAATTATTAAATTGGATTTAAGAAGCCTGAATCAAATTGGGCAGTTGCTACTGGGGCACAGGAGCAGGGCATGAGGGTGTAGGCCCCACAGGCAGCAGACATGTGAGGACCCAAGTTGATCCTATCCATAGGTTGCATCTAAAATCATTTTGCCAGTTCGTCTCTTTGAGTGAATTCTGTAAACTATACCGCAAACCTGATGTCTGCTTGCAGATTTAATAGGGATTATCCTTATTCTTTCCCACTTTTTTCCCCCCTCTGACTCTTCCAAGGTTTGTAAACTCAGACAAGATTTGTAAATTTGTCTTTGCAGGCGAATCCAACTTTTTCTGACCTGAAAGGTATTTTTCCAGAGCAAAGATGGAGAGGATAACAAAGATTCTGCCAAGGCTGGAAGATTTTCCTTCTCACCATTGGGAGAAGACAAGATCTTCCTTATATCCAAAGTGACCAGGCCTTATTGTTTCCCCCTTCTTACCATTACCTATTCAAAAAGGCTACTTGGAAGGCTAACAGAAATTACAGAACAATCCTCCAGTGCCTGGGCCTCATTTGACCGATACTCAAACTAAGATTTAGGTCACAGAGCCAGAGTGCTGCAGAGCCTGGAGCAAGGCTGCCCAGTCGCCAGACAGCCTCTGGCAGCCGGGCCAAGGTGGACACTTCAGAGTTGCCAGGGAGGGGTCTGAGCCAGGAAGAGACTACACACTCAGCTTATCCCTTGTGGCTTCTCTACACGATGTCTGGGTTGTAACCAGATTATCATGGGGCCTTAAGATGTATGGAGGCTGGGCATCAGCCAGAGCAGACAGCAGGTACCTGCTGTGGGAAGAAATCCTCCTCCAGTTCACTCAGCTGCTTCACAAAGCTGATGCTCAGGTGATGGCCTAGGCTTCCACCTCCTGGTCAGTCAGTTGTTGGTCACCTGGCTGTGGGCTGGTTGTGCAGGCTAGTTGTCAGGCTTCTGGAACCTGGGCTGGCACAGTGGTGCTGGAGGTAAGCTGTGTCACCTTGGCTCAGAACCCTATTTCTGCTTTCTCTCTCTCTCCCTCCTTCCCTCTCTTTTGCTCTCCTCATCCTTTCTCTTCATTCTCTGTATCTTTTTCCCCTTTTTTTGGGTGGGCATTCTTTCTGCCCTGTCTTTACTTTTTGTCTTTATATTCTTCCCTTCCTTTACTTTCTTCCCTTCCTCTTTCCCCCTTGCCTGTCTTTTCTTTTGCATTGTCTTTCCTTTCTCTTTTCCTTTTTCTTTCTCCTATTTTCCCCTCACTTTTGCCCCTTTCATTTTCTTCCTATTCTCTAGCTTCCCCTTTCTCTCATTTGGTCTTTCTTCTTCCTGTTTTTAATCCTTCACTTAAAAAAAAAAGAGTTCTGCCCCTTCATGCATCTCTCCATATTCCTTCCCTATCCCCTCCCTCCCTATCCCTTCAGCACTTTCTCATGTCTTTTCCTCCCCTAGGCCCTTAGCTGTTGTTCTGGAGTTTTCCAGTTTTTGTGCAGTTTTCCTAGGTCTTCTTCCTATCTTCCTTTGTTTCTAAACCGCCTCTCTGCAGTAGATACATGGCAGAAAGCTGCCCTTCAAAGGAGGGCTCTGATCTGCACCAGCCCAGCTCCTCCACGACATCCTTTTCAGCTCTCCTCAGCTTGGGCCTTCATTCTCCAGGGCTCAGAGAGGGGGCTGCTTCCCCCTGCTAAAAAGCACTGTTCCCCACCACTGGATAAGAAAGCCTTGCCACATTCATCATTCCAGCAGCCCTAAAAAGGAGGTGAAAAGCAAAAGCAAAGAGAAAAAGACAACCATGCAGATCTTAGCCATGGGTTGGGGCACTGAGGAGGCAGGAGCAAAAAAGACCAAATTTATCAACAGGAGAGGGGGCAAAACCTGGGACCAGGCGCCCTCTCTAGAGCACCCAGAGTCCAGCAGCCTTTGAAAAGAAGCCCAAATTACCTGCCAGGCTGGTTTGGGATTGGGGAGGGATGAGACCTGACTTCCAAATGACTACAGAAGTGTAAGAAGGACTCCAGGCATAGGAGGAAAGAAAAGGTCTTAGATTTGCTTTGAATATCAGTGGCTTTGACATCTGCCCCAGGCCTTCTCCAAGGTCCAGTGGGGGGGACCACCACAAACATGCTCCAGGCAGTTCCAGCTGCGGCCCTCTAAACATTCAGTCAGGCCCAATTCCAGGGCACTCTGGAAGCAGGTGCCACGACAACCACAGGAGCACTGCAGAAAATCCTCAAGAACAGAGAAAACAAAGATGGGGAGGGGAAGGTAGATTTGCCTCTCGGATGCAGGGCTAAGGGGCCTCTGCAGGAGCCCACCCATCGTGGCCATAATCATGCTCGACATCTGAATCTTTTCTCCCTGGCTCCAAACCTCGGTCCAAATGCACCATCCAAATGCTGCCCTGACTCCTCCAGCTGGGAAAGACCCTGGAGGGCCCTGACCTGCACACCCCAGGCACAGACGCTCCTCCCCTCAGCGTGGGCTCCAGCTGGGCCTCCTGCCAGGCCCCTTCGTAGCAGGCTCCAGAGACCCCTGGGCCACAGTGCACCTGCAGCTGCTTCTGCCAGTCTTTGACCCCAGGCTGCCCTGGGCTCTCAAGGGTCCACTCCCCCTTGTCCTTGGCCTCCAAGTTCAGCTGAGCCCTCTGAATCACTCTCTGCACCCTTTTTGAAGAACCTCCCTTATCCCTTCCTCCCGCATCTCATGGGGAGGAGCAATTTCAGCCTTGGGGGGGGGCTCCTTTCCTTGCCCTCCTGTGTGTGTGTGTGTGTGTGTGTGTGTGTGTAATTGAACTCAGGACCTCGCACTTGCCAGGCAGGTGCTGCACCACTGAGCTATATTCCGGGCCCCCTTGCGCTCTCTTTAGGTGCTGGGGAAAGTAGGAACATTATGCTGCGCAGGAGAAAGTGAGACTACGCCCAGGGCTCCATTTTAGGGGAAAGGGTTTCCCAGTCAAACTGGAAGGAGAGGTAGAATATTTGGGAGTTGTTACCTGGGCCTCTCCTAACAAATCAGCAAAAGGTCCCAGGGCTGTAGGGGCCAAGGAGGCCCAGGCCCACCCAACCCCTTGGCAGCAAAGGCAGAAGAAAAGGCTGCTACTTCCCCAGAGAATTTCGGTCCCTTTCCTTCCGAAGGCCCCCTCAGGGATCTCCAAGCGTCTCTAAGAGCTTGTAGGGGTGAGTGGGTTTGGGACAGGCCGGCTTTTCCTGGGTAATTAGTCCTGACTGGGAAACCACCAAGCTGAAGCCTTCATCAGTAGGAGAAGCAGGGTCCCGTCCCTCACTTAAAACTTCACAATTCCCACTCCGTTTCCTTCTCCATCTCCCTTCAAAAAACTTTTCTGAAGTTCCTCCTCCTCGCGGCATTCGGGGAGCGTCCTGGCGACTCTGAGAGTCCCTCAGCCCCACCCTCCTCCCTCCCTAATTTCCGAAGCAGCCCTCCTCCTCCCTTGCCAGCTGCCACCTTAGTCCCCAACTCAGAAGATAAAGTGGGGTCACCAAGCACCTGACAGACGTCCAACCCCAGCCTAAATTCCTACGGGGCAGGTAGATTTCCTGTCTGCCCACAGTGGAAGTGGAGTTAAGAAGGAGAGACAGAGACTCGGACAGACAGATCGTTTTCAGAGTTTTCAAAGCATATCCCTTCGGGCCAAACTCACCTGCTCCAGGACTGGCCCCTGTCTATCCGCTCAAAAGTTTGTCCTCCTCGCGTGGCGTTTCCAGAAGGGGTGCACACTCAGCCCCTCGGAAGCGGGGCGGGGAGGGTGCTTTCAGGGCGCAGATGCCTGATCGAGAACTGCCCGGGGTGAGCAGGGGATAGGTGCACCGTTCGCAAAGTAGGGGCCGAAGCAGTGATCCAGAGAGAGCATCCGAGTGCCCGGGTCGGCGGGCCGAGCCGGTCAGGGATGGAGCAGGTCTTAAAGAGGGGGTGGCGAACGCCGCCGGGCCGGCCGCGGACCTGGAGAGACGGTGCCCTGGGTCCCTGGCGCTGTTTCTTCCTTCCGCCAGTTCCCGCGCTCCTGGGTGTGCCCCAGCCCACCACATTCCCTCAAGCCCTTCGGCGGCGCTCAGGACCCCGACTAGGCGAAAAGGGAGCCTGAGTGTCGCCCCTAAGCTCCTCCCAGTCCCCCGCGCCACAGCTCCCCCTTTCCCTCCCCAGAGCCAAGGGACACACAGAGAATTGCAACTAGAAATTCGTTCGATTGGTGCGAAGGACCACGTGCTCAGGAGCTGGCCAATGACCAGGCCGCCCTGGATGAGCTAATAATGGAAGCAATTTGTAACTTTCAGTAGCTCTGTAGGCCTGGGTACCGCGGGAGAGAGGCGGGAGGAGGTGGGGCGATGGGCACCCCTCAGTCCTGCCCTCGTTTGTCAGGGGGCTCTCGGATCCCCTGGTGCTCCTTTCCCCTAACACGCAGGCACTAGCAGGGTCCTTCGCCCACTTCTATCTGGCCGCCACCGCCTCCGAGCAAGGTAAGCACTCCCTGCTCCTCAAGCCCCACCCGCTTACTTCCGGCACCTGCAAAGGATGCCTCCTTTCTTGTCCCATTGGACAACTGAAATTCAGTTTTGTTTTTCTTTTAGTTGGAATAAAAAGAATACACTTGTATTTTTTTTTTGCGGGATCCAATTTGAACTGGTCGAAAATTAAATTAATATACTTTTGTGCAAGCGTGAGTGGTACTTCTTCCTCTTTGATTTTATAAAAGCTTTCTACTTGTGGAAAGTTTACTTTTCTTTCGGGATGAATTTGCAAGTTTTAACCCTTTACGGATGTTGAATTCATCTCCTTTCTCTATTCCATTTCCAGTGTCAGTATTACAAATAATCACTTTCCGAATTCTAAGGTTATTATTTTTTTCTCTTCCTCAGCTAGTTTTTCAGCAATTACAGAATTTTTGAAGGATTTTCCCCCTCTGTGTGTGGACTTGGATTTAGCTTTGTGTTGGTTCCTTTTTTTTGTTTTGTAAAAGTATTCATTGTTTGGGAAACTCAGTCAGGGTGTGAACAAGCTCTCTTTTCATTAATTACAGGCCCTCTTCCCCAGTGAAGAAAATTTTGCTTGAAATAGTTTATACATTTTCTTATTTTTGTTGTGTCTCAATTTTGATGTATTTTACCTCCTTTAAAAAACCTGACTTCTATTTAATCTTTTGTATGTTAAACCATTTCTAAAGTTATTTTATAAACGTCACCTTTCACACTCCTTTCCACAGGGCCTCCCCATCCTCCATCTCAGAACCTCTTGGCCCCACTTTCCATAATTTCCAGCACCTCCTTCCCTTCCAGCCCCAGGGGTGGGTGGGGGGGACTGGGAAGGAGCCAATGTCCTCGGTGGGGGCAGAGGCTGTGCTCAGCAGAGTTCTGGATTCTTCCAGCCTGACCTCTCCAGGGACAAAAAGCACTGAGAACAGCAATGCTTTCAACTTTTAAATTCAAGACTAAGTTCTTTCCACCCGGTCTTATTCTGGGCAACTGTCTGGTATACAAAGTTGCATTTTTAATTCTTGTCTTTTCCCTAAATTCTAAGAAAAATATGAGCAGATTTTCTTTTTCCCTTCAATACAAGCCTGTGCTGCTGGTGTGTGTGGAATCAGCCTGTGAGGTTTTTCACCTCCTGGGGAAGAATTCCCAGAAGGGCTACATGATGTTGCTTTCTGGAAATGACAGGGCTCAAGGGAACCCTTTTTTTGTTCTGGTGCTGGCTTTGAACAAAGGGTAGAGAACTGGCCAGGAGACTCTCATTTGTGGCCAGTGACTCAGTGAAGTTTGGGGGTAAATCCCCAGTCTTAGAGAATTCCCCATTTAGTATTACCATGAAAGTAAACTATTAAAATTGTGGGACATATTGTTAACATATTCAGATCTTTTGCAGCTATAAAATAAATTTGCAAGAGTAATTCATGTTTTCTGGTAGAAGATCTGCCTCTGGTGACTTTGTTCCTCTCAGGGAAACAGAACCCAAGTGGGCAGAAGTCAAAGTGCTGCTCCTCCCCTCTCATCCTCCAGCCCCCCCCCCCCCAACGTGCCCAGAATGTTACATTGACATTCTGGGCACATTTGGCCCAGCCCCCATTCCTGCTTCTCTCAAGTGTGAATCTAAATTACCATTAATAAGGGGCTGCTCCAAGTTAATTGGCATTAAAAGAATTCATTTCAATTTGTTAATATTAAATGAACACTCTGCACTTTAGCTCCCTTCTTCACCCTGGATTCCAGAATGAGTGATGGGGAGAGGGGCAGGGGAGCAGAGGAGGATTATATTTCTGGCTTTCCAGTTTCACCACCGAGGAGCCTCTTTCCCACCCTGGGGTGGGGTGGGGGGCTGCCATCCAGCGCAGTGGGGGCCTGACTGGGAAGAGTCTGAGGGTCTCAGTCTGGTGAAATCATCTGAATTTCAGGAGCTGTGGAAGAGGGTGGATAACAGCTGAGGACAAGGGGCAGGGAAGTTTGGGGGATGTGGGAAAGGGACAAGGGTTGTGGGCCCTGGGGTAAAACATATTTGTAAAGAGAGGTGCTGGCAGTTCTAAGACTATCTGGAGAAGGAGGGGCTCAGGGCAAACAGGGGTTCTGAAACTATAGCCTGTGATATTAGACAAATTGCTTAACTTTTCTGTCTGCCTTAGTGTTTTGGCCCGTGAAACAAGGATAGTAAAAATAGAATCTCAGGGCATCTTTTGGGATTAGATGAAGTGCTTGGCACATGGACACTGTTAATAAATGTGAATTCATTCACCCGGGTCCTGTGACTGTGATCTGCTCACTTCTTTCACCTTTCCTTGGATCTAGTCCTACTCTAGGACTACATTTGGGGCCTGTTACCCCTGGGGTTGGGGTGCTCCAATTCTCTGGCCTCTACTCTGGTTCTTTCTTTGTTGGTGGTGCCTTCTGTGTGCCAGAGACTTCTGCGGGAGTCTCGGCTCCTTCCCACAGCGGGGGAGGGGTGCTGGTGATAAGGGACTGGCTTTCCTGTTCTGTATCTCCCTGTGGGGCAGAGTGTGGGCTGGGGAAGACTGAGGTGTACTAAATGCCCTCTGTGTTGCAACCCTGCCCACCGGAGGATGGGAGGAACAGAGCCACAGAGCAGTGGCCTGACCATGCCATGAAGCTAGAAGTTAGCAACACTGGCATAAGAGCTCTGATCTTTTTTTTTTTTTAAATTAAATAGGAAAAAAGAAAACATACAATTTTTCTTTTAAGGCATAGGACTATTTGACTCATGACAACAAATCTTCATCTTTTCCATGCTGTGCACTTTTTGAAGTAAGAGTTGGGACTTTCTGAAGGGAGAGTGGGTGAGACACATAAACTTGGGGTAAGAAGTGGGCCAGGATCATGGGGCAGCTGCAAGCTGGGGAAGGGGAAGAGAAGTTGGGAGTTTTTTAGTCAGGGAAGACTTCCTGGAGGAAGAGATTACGAGTCAGGTTCAGACTGGAAGGGAATGAAGATAGAAATAACAATAGTAATCCCTGCTACTCAGGAGGCTAAGGCAGGAAGATCCAAGGCCAGCCTGGACCACTTAGCGAGAACTTACTTCAAAAGCAAAAGCAAAAAAGGCCAAATATGTAGCTAGTAGTTGAGTGCTGCATTTGCCTAGGCCCTGGGTTCAATCCCTAGTACTGTAAAATAATAATAATAATAATAATAATAATGGGGATGGGAAAGAGTTGTGCATTGGCAAGGAAGCGGGGAAGAAAAGACCGACACATATAAAGGCTGGGTGACAGCAGAGGGTATGAATAAGATTGGCCTTGCTGGCACCAAATAAAATCAGTTAGCATTTGCTGAGGAGAAACTGTGTGCCAGGTATCTCATTTAATCCTCACAACAATTCTGACAAGTAGGTATCTTGATCCTATTTCCAAAGACTCAATTGAAGCTAGAATCTTTAATGCCCACTTAAGTTGACATTCAGAATGTTTAATGGCCACATAAGTTTTTTTTTTTTTTTTGGGTGGGGAGAGATAGGGTCTTGCTATATAGCCCAGGCTGGCCTTTTGAACTCATGATAATCCTCTTGTCTCAGCCTCCCAAGTGCTGGCATTACAGGTGTGTGCTGCCATGCAGGGTCACACAGTTGGTGGCTGGATTTCCTGGCACCAGTTCCCATGCCTGGGGTTGTCAGCTGAGCATGACTTCCTTGCCTTGATCTCTCCTTTCAGTTATGTTCAGCTCATCATTCCTGTACTTATACATTTGTAATTACACCAGTGATAGCAAAAAAGGGTCAGAAAGTGGGGTGAGAGCAAGAGAGAAGTGGCAGGCAAGCAGCGGGGATGGAGGTTCTTCTCACAGCCATGTAAGGAGGAAGGATAGAAGGAAATTCTCTCTGTGGGGAGGCTTCCAAATCATTTTCCTGGGACTGTTAATCTTGGGATGAATGGCAGAGACCAGATTGGGGTCACATTAGGCTGTGGCCTTTAGTTCTCTTTCTGTGGAAAGAAGATGGCTCAGGTGTGGGTTTTAGCCCAAGATGAAAGTGGCCAGTGGTCCACTAAAATCCCTCCTCTCTTTGTTGTAGGAAGGCAAAGAATGACCCAGCTGGACATCCATTTCCCAGTCACCCCTTGTAACCAGCCAAGGCCAGCAGGGAATGAGAGCCTGAGGACACTGGTGAAGTCTTTGTATTCTCCTTTTCATGTGCTGGACAGATGGACTTGAGGCTGAGTTTGACCAAGGTGCTTGAGGAGCAATCTCTAAGAAGGGCAAAGCAACAACATGGAAGGAACTTAAGTCCCCTGTTGACCATGTAGAGCAGAGTTGACTGTACCCAAGACTGCTTCCTTCTAAATGTTCTGTGAGAAATAAACTATTTTCCATATGCTAGTGTGTTTGGGGACCTTTTTGTTATAACATTGTTGCCGTGAGCTTTCCACACCAAACCTGTAAATTCACATTCGCAAAAAGGATTCCAGGAAATAACTATCTGAATAAAATTGACTGAGCTAGATACTACACTAAGGTCTCTAAGTACACCATTCAATATCATCTCCTGACATTCCTCTAAGATAAGTTACTATTATTCCAATTTATAAATGAGGAAACAGGCCTAAAGTAGCTAAGTAAGGTGCCAATGGACACATGATGGCAGAATGGGGTTACACTCATCACCAAGGGCCAAATCTTCTCCCAGGGACAGAGCTGCAGGGGACTTTGGAGATCATTCCATGCTAGGCCAGCTCTTGACAGTAACCACAGGGTCCTGGGCATCTTCCGTTCCCATCCCATGAAGCTTGGCAGGCTACCATCGTATATGTTGGATCATTACATAAAGTTTTATTTATAGAAAGGCTCTGCAGCTAAAACTTGTTTGAAAAATCATGATAAATACAATCTGGGTTTTGTTTGTTTGTTTTCCTTTCATAAATGAGGTCTGGAGGGGGACTGCAACTTGGTTAATGTCACACATCTAGTTGGTCCTGACAGGTTTTCTAAGATGAGCTCTTTCCCCACCACATCAAGTGAGGAGATACAAAACTCATCACCTCTGGAGAGAAGAATCCGTCTACTCCAAGTGAGCTTGCACCAGTCAGATCACATTCTGACTCCCCTACTGTTGGGTATCTGCCCAGGAGACCTGTCTCCCCTGAGCCTGAAGCAAAGGTGGCTGCACCTCTTTCCTCACTCTCCCTGTCACTAGATGGTCAAAAGGCAGAGGGAAAGAAGAACTGGGGCCAAAGCCAAAGCAGGCAAAGAGATCGCTCAGATTCCCTCTTCTCTTTCCACATTTATATTTGGAATTTGAGACTCCTCCTCCCCCTAGGCCTTTCCTAGGCCCTAGTAGCCCACTAGGGAGGAGCAGGGGGAAAACTGTCATAAATTTCCCTCATTTATACAAGAAGACAGCGTGTTTCTTGTGCCAGAAAAAACACAGAGAGGGAGCTGTCAGAGGAGAAGGGACCCAGCCCCATACCTTCTGGGGTCAATTTATCTTCCTGTGTCATGGCTTGGGGGCTACCATAACAGTGCCTGTATGGGGTGCAGGCTCTGAGTTGGGGAGCAGCCAGTGTGGGCAGTGCCTGGGCTTTGTTTCTGATCATGGCTTTCCTGTTTCTTCTCAACTTCTCTCCCTGCCTTAAAAATTTTCTTTGGATATAATTCACATATCATGCAAGTCCATTTGAAATATACAATTCACTGGTTTTAGTGTACTGACAGATATGTGTAACACTTAAGACAGTCCATTTTAGAGCATTTTTATTGTACCCTTTATCTCTCTTCTCCTTATCTCTTCATATTCCATCCAGCCTAAGCAGTCTCCAAGCTATCTTCTCTATACTGTTCCTACTATGGACTATCACAGGAGTGAGTCATACAGTGAGTGGTTTTCTGGATTAACTTCTTTTACTTAGCATCATATTTCCAAGGCTCTTCCGTATGGAACCATGTGTCAGCGTGTCATTCCTTTTCAGAGCTGAATCGTATCAATTGTATGGATGTACCACATTTAGTTTATCTGTTTATCAGATGGTACTTTGGGTCATTTCCACTTTTTTGAAATTATGACCTCTTCCTTTCTCTCACGTCTCTAGACAGCCTGGATCATATATAGAAAGAGGTCTGTGTTCAAGAACAGGTATGTCGTGCCAAATATGGTGGTACATACACACCTGTAATCCCAGCGTTCAGGAGCTGAAGTAGGAGGATTATCATGAGTTTGGAGGCCAGCCTGGGCTACATAGTGAGTTCAAGGGTGGCCTGAACTACATAGTGAAACCCTGTCTCAAAAAATAAAATAATAAAAGTAGGTATGTCTTACATGTGGGAGTACCTAGTACCCATGAAAACAGTGCCTTGGACATGTCTCTTGATTCTCCTCCTCTTAAACATTATGGAGTTATTACCTTCTTTCTCTTTTTTCTCCCTTTTTTCCCTGCTGCTGCTGGTATTTTGTCCACTTGCTACACTCCTTAGCTTAGAGGATGTGGGCCTTTCTTCTGGGGTTTCAGAGACATGGTGAATGGGAGCTAATTCCTTGGGTCTGCTTTCAGGTGACTTGTAGTGCCTCAAGTTGAAGGAAGGTCTGCAGAGGCTCCAGGCAAAGGGGAAGTTAGGTCCATGGATGTGTAACTGACCCGGAATCCAGGCAGCTTACCTCCACCTCCATGCCTAGACCCTTGTCATCTTCAGACATACCTTGAGCTCCATCTATCCTCTCACCTGGGAACAATGTCCCCACCCTCCTGACTTTAGCAGTCCTGGTGGGGAGGGTAAGAAAACACAGATGAATGAGATAATGGCAAATCATGTAAACTTGACAAACACTTGTTGAATGGATGGATGGATGAGTGGCTATGTAAGCTTTTACTTTGTACTCTGTAAATAAAATGTGGTAAAAAAATCATAGTTATAAATCACTTTCTGTTACCACCCCCTTTCTAGTCTGGAAGTTAGCATTACTTCTCCATCCCTGAGAGGGGTGGTATGCAGAAAATGCAAAATGTTAGCAAATACTAGCTGCCAATTCATGGGTCAGCCATACACCAGCGAATTTATACATCACACTGCTGTTCACCTTTTGAATTTGCATAATTATTCTCATTTTGAGTAGGAGAAGCATTGATACTTGGAGAAGTTAGGCAAATAGCTGGTTACCCTCTCTGTCCTACCAACCAGAGTGGGCTGCGCAGGTCCCAGGCTCCTCTCCCACAGCTTGCCTTTAGGACGCTTGTCTGCTTCTTGGGCATGGATGGAAGGACGGGTTTTGCTTTCAAACTGCTCTTTCTCAGAGCTCTCCATTGTATGTGGGAGGAACCATGAGAGGCCTGGCTGTTGTCAGCAGAAGACTTGAACAAACCAAGAGCTGATGATGCTGACAGAAAGGAGACCTCAACAAGGCAGATAATCAGAAGTTGATGACTGACAACCCGTTAGCATCTCTCCAACCCCCGCTAAATCCAGCTTCCTGGCAGTCTTGATGACAAATAACAAACGTTTTTAGCGTGCTGTAGTTTTCACACACATTACTTCACTCCTTATTACAGGCTGAGCTTATTACAGAAAGAAGAAGTTTGTGGGGCTATAACCCAAACGTCCAGCTTAATTTGACATAGTGAAATTTATGTAGGGCTTCCTATGCACTATGTGCCCTGCTAAATATTCATTACGATTAACTTTTCTTTTCTTGCACCATATGAAGTATTTGTATTATCCATGCTTTTTTAAGATAAGCAAATGGAGGAATAGTACTCAGGTTTCTTGCCTGAGGTTGTAGAGCCAGCAAGTGGTGGATCAGGGATTCCAAAGCCACGAGGCCCCAGTGTGTGTAACCACTGCCTCAGGTGGGCCTGGCACAGTGGTAGCCTTTAGAAACTCTATTCTGTCTGGTGCTCCTCCTCTTCCCCCGCCTCCGTCACTCTTGATGGCCCATTGGAAAAAGCAAGTTGGAGCTGTGGCTCCCAGGGTGACGATCCTTCAGCTGCCTCCTTGGCGCTGTCATCCTTTCCTTCCATCTCTTGCCAAGGGCTCCAGCCGGGAATGCCACAGACATTCGCCATGAATCAAGGTTTCCCCAGAGAAAGAGCTCTCAGGAAAGCTGCTGTGAGAAATGAAGTAACATGCTGTCCCCTGTTCCCTCATTGTGAGGACCCAAATGAAGTCACTGCATTTGAACGGTGCCATTGGAGCACAGCGTCTAGCAGGTTTGGAGACAAACGTGGGCTGATGTGGCCAGTGACTGAATGGCTACAAGGGAAATCCGAGGTGGCAGATGTTTGAACTGAAACTTGGGTGAGAATGCTGTCCGTCATTTGTCCAGCAGTGTTCCCTGATGTGGGCCCAGGGCTGTGCACAGGAGCTGCAAATGGCTTGTTCCGTCATTTTCCCATCTATTTACTTACGTATTCAATAAATTCTGATTATACCCCTAAGAGCCATGAGCCTAGGTGTCAAGGATGAAAAAGACAAAATCCCTGCCCCACGGGGACTCCTGTTCTAGAGAGGGGAGGCAGAAGGAAGCTTTGCAGTGATTTGTATCATATGCCAAGGAAGGAGAGTCATTGACTATTGCTGCTGTTTGACATTCCAGCCGCTAGTGCTGTTCCTGTCTTTTTCTCTCCAACATGGGACTGAGCAGCCTCAGGCCCAGATGTACTCAAACAGCCGTGGCCCTCTCCTCTCAGGCCACTTCCTGCTTGGATTCCACCTCCCTCTGAGCAGGGACATCTGTGGCAAACAAGGAGTCTTCAGTCTTCTTCCCCTGTCAGTCACCAGTTGACTGCAGGCAGCAACAGTGGTGGCAATAAAACAGCAGAAATAAGGCTGTCGTGGAGGTGGGATGATAGGGTTACACACAGTTCCTGTGCCCTGGGTTCTTTGTGCTACTCTGTGTCCTGGGAGGCTGATACATGAAGACCATCACCTGGGCTCTCTGACCTCTTGTTTCTCTGGGGTTTGGCCAAAAAAGATGCTAGCAGGGAAGGGAGAGAGGAGAGTCAGAGTGTTTGTTTCTCCATCACTGTCTGCCTTCGTTCCAGCTTGAAGTTCTCAATGGCTGCAGCTCATGACGGGCCTCATAGCACCATTTCCATCTCTCTGGGGCTTCCGGTTTCTGTATCTGCTCTTGCTAGTTTCCCTAACTCTGTTTAGATCTTTAAGGATCGTCCTATCATTCAGGCCTTCAGTGAAACCGTTCTGAATGTGTCTGTTCTTTCGCATTGGAACCCTGACCAGCTCACTTAGGAACAGGGCAGTTTGCAGCTTTACTACCCTCTTCTCTAGGCTTCCCCAGAGGCAGGACAAGGGTTTGGACTAATAAATGTGTCCAGCTCTTTCCTGAGGGTTTTCACTAAGAATCACAGAGTCACTGCCACCTGCTCTCTTGAAATCACAGGCAAGAGATGCAGTAGGAAACCTTGTGGTTAAACCACAGGGAAGGAAACACAGCTGCTCAGGACCTACTGGGAATGGTCACTCTGATAAGCTGTTCAGGTCCCTGCTGGGAATTTCCACAGAAACTTCCCATCTTCTCAGTCCCTCCAAGTTCCTTGTTCTCATTTTACAGGTGAGAAGATTAGACCCACAGAGGTAAAGATCCTGGGGAGCAGGACAGGACTTCACTGTCTCAGGTGCTCTGACAAAGAGAAGCTCCACCTTTATGACCAGGGATTGGCAAGGGTGACTCAAGTGTCATCTTGCCATAATGCTGGAACCTGGAGCCAGACTGCTGCAGCTTGAACCCTGCACCCCCTTCTTAGCGGTTGTGTGATCTTGGGCATGTTACGTCACCTCTCTGTGCTTCAGGGTCCTCACCTATAAAATGGGGCTGGTGATAACACCTACCTCATAGGAGAGTGGTGAATGTTGACTGAGTTCACAGCTATGAGGTGCTCAGGAATAGCGCTGGCACCTAGCACTGGTGAATGTTTAAAAAAATGGAGACTCCTAAGCCCTCTTATGTACCCCTGCCCTTTCCTTATTGTCCACCTCCTCCGCCTTCTTCCCAAGGTCTGAAAGTAGGTGAACAACCATAGGGAGCTCCTTGTGAGCACGCTAGTCCCTCCCTTCCCCTAGGCCTCACCATTTTGGATAGAGACCAAGGAAAGAGACACCTGGCTGAGCCCCCTCCAGCTCCTGCAGCCAATGGGGTCCCCTTAATGGCTGTCGTGTATGCAAAATGGTCTCTTCCTTCTGGCCCCTCAGCTTCTCAGAGCTGCAGGAGGCTCAGGAGCTCTTGGTAACAGCACATTAAGCCCCTGTTTGTGGGAACTTTAATTGAAACACAAATTAGAGACGGCAAATGACTCTGGCAGCCAGATAAGCCATCCCAGGAGAGTAAGAAATAAGCCAAGAGAATCAGCAGAGATAAGGCTTGAATTTAAATTACTGTAAATACTCAAAAGTCTTGGACAGGTGAAAGTTGGGGGGACCAAAAATGAGGAATTCTAGAAGCCCCACATCCCACCTCTTTTCTCTGGGCTCCATACTAATGTACTTCTACATTCTCTGCATTGCTTTTTTTTGTTGGCTAAATTTCAACCTGATTCCTGACTCCCTCCCAACCCCCACTGTGCCGTTATGGAGAACTCAATTCCTTGATTTACTTTCTTTCCAGTAACCTCCATTTACCCCATTACAGTTAGAGTTTAATACATCCTGCTTGGTGGTGGCTCAGAAATTTCTGTTCAGGAGCTAAATGTGTGAGTAGAAATAGCCTGGCTGCTCCAAGGCCTGGCCTAACATCTTGGTTTCCTCATCTGTATAATAAGTGCATGAGAAAGGGTCTGAGAACCTGTGAGCTCTGGGGTTTCATGAGAAAATCTGAGCATAAGACTACCCAGGAAGTCTCTCAGTCTCTATAGCAGAATTTCCCACTGTTTGGTGGCTTGGGAGTGGGTGGGGGGAGAGCTGAGCCCCTGTTCCTCTGAGGGAGGGGTCTTGGATCTTGGCTTCCAGGTCCCAGCCTAGGAGGAGACTGCCTTTCCAGTTCTGTTAGGAACTTCTGAGCTGAGCTCTGTGGGGTGATGGCTGCTGAGATATTGTGACTGTCCTCTGGGGTGGGAATGACATATGTTCCCTCTGTCACAGCACCTGTGAGGGCAGCTGAGGGATGGCAACCCTGAAGGCAGAGTGCTACCCTTGCCAGCTGACCTGAGAATCTTTTTGTCCTGCTACTCTGAAAGGCTTAGAGTGAAGGAGAGGGCTGTCGCCAGAGCTCCAAGGCCCACCACATGGGGAGCTGCTGTCCTTCACTGAGGATGAAGAGCACACCTGAACTCCAGCAAGAGGGAAGAAGGTCAAGCCACAACAGAACTTTTGGGCTGGAGACTTTAGCAGAGTGACTCCAGGAGGTCACCTGTGGCCTCAGAGGATATATGTGATGGAGGCCTGGGTCACTATCAAGGGTGGGGGCAATGATCTCAGAAGGCCATGCTATCCTGTGACTCAAGCCTGAAGGTCCCTGAGACTGGGATAGAAGGACTTTGACATTTCCCATGGCCCAGGGATTTTAGAGGTGGGCAGCTGTTATGGGGGGCCAAGGCCCAGCTGTGTCTCCACCTTCCCAACCTCCCCCAACCTGAAATTCTGGCTGCCCCTAGAGCCGCAGGCCTGCCCGCCATCTGGGCAGCTCAGAGGAGAGCCCACTGCCAAGGGAGTGCCAGCATTGATTTATGGCCCACAACCTTGGCAAGCTCGGGCTGTGTGCCCGGAGCCTCCTTCACTCAGGGAAGAGGTGCTCCTCTTAAAGGAGCAGTGCAAAGGAGCTGGGACTGTCCAGGAGGATGGTGGAGGGTTCTGGGGGCTGGGGAGGAAGGACCCTGCCTGCCAGGACTCTGGGTGACTGTCACTCCCTAGGGAGGCTTCTCTATCATTAAATTGGATGCCTTTATCTGGGTGGTGGGGACACTTCTGAAACAAGGAAGGGCAGGAGATCTCTTATTCCAGACCTCGCATCAGGTATTTATCTGTCATAATTTTCACAAAGTCATTGTGATGAGCCCAGTCACTTGCTATTAATTATCACAGGTTTTTCCATTGTTGATTTATCCTAACTGTACCAGATTAGCCTAACCGCAGTGTCCTCTGAGAGACTGTAAACTCCATAAGGGTAGGATGAGACTCATTGTGTTCATCCCTGTGTATTCAGTACTCAGCAAGTGCTTGGTTCATAATACATAAATAAGAAGCTGAGACCTATAGGAAAGAATAAATGAGTGAAGGTCCTGTCCAGGAGGGTAGGGAGTAGACCATGTGCCTTCCCAACGCATGCTGCTGTTTGCAAGCCCCTTCACAAGCACCCTTCCCGCCAGAACCCCCTCCCTGCTCTGTCATGTCAACCTGGGCCAATGGGTGATCTACTACCCGAAGCGCTTGCCTCCTTCTTCCCTCATATCACTGCCCTTCAGCCCTCCACACGTTCTTTTGTGCCTCCAAGAAGCTTTCTCGGATTATCTATGGCTTCAGTCTCCCTGACTGACGTTTCCCCCATTGTGTGTCAGCACGGAAAAGCTTCATTCATTCACTCAGAACTATTTTTCAGGTATTGATGGTGTGTGGGGCACTGTGCACTGAGAATGTATGAATAAGCAGGATAGGCATGATCCCTGAACTCATGGACTGTCACAGGACAAAACAGATGTAAAAATAGAACGCAAGCAAATACATAAGATGAAATCTTGACACCTATCATAAACAGTGCTACAGTGATCACAGATGGACTGGACTGGGGATCCATTAAACTGAGTGGAAACTCTCTCTGAGGAAGTAATGTTTGGGATAAGGTTTTAAAGGATGAGACGGAGCCTCATGGAAAATGGAGTAGTAGCATTCCAGAAGTGGATCAGTGACCTGGGTGTGTGCAGCAGAATTTGGAGTCAGAAGATGAGGGGAAGAGCCTTTTCATACTCTGTATTTATCTCTTCCACATTCGGAACATCTCTTGCTCCAACTCAGTGTCTAAAATCCTTGGAGAGAACCAGGGATTTAGCTCAGTGGCACGGCTCCTGCCTGGCAAGCACAAGGTCCTGAATTCGATTCCCAGTGCCAAAAAAAAAAAAAAATCCTTGGAGAAGGAGCACTGGTCTCACTTGAAAGTTGGGTAGAAGACAACTCAGACTCCAAGCCACATCTTTGGCAAGCACTGCTCTATACCACCTCAAGGGTGAAACAGAGAGCGAGGGCATCAGGAGACTTGAGGTGAGCATGGTTGGGGGTTGCTGAATAGTCTGAATTTGAATCAGAGGTGGGGTCTGAGACTGTGCACATACAGGCACATCTCCAGTTCTAGACTGTGGGAGATTTGAAGTTGCACATCTAGGGCCTCCTTCCCTCCCTTCCATGGTGTGAATTACCCATCTCCACCTACAGCTGTGAGTCAGATGAAGTCTGTTCCTAGCTGGGTGGTGGGGATACCTGTGAAGTGAGGCAAGCCAGGAGATCCCTTATTCCTGACCTCCGCAATCCATTTATCTGACCTGAGTCTCATAAAGTCACCCTGATGAGCCCAGTTGATTGCTAATGGTTATGAGCTGAGAACTGGGAATTTATGGCCAAGGACTTGGTGGCCATGAACAGGAGTAGCACTACATGTCACAGCACGAGACAGACTGCATGGCTAGGACACTTGGCTCTGCATGGCTTCAGTTCATGGAAGTTTGTGCCTAGGATCATGGCTAGGACTATGTCTCTAATCCCCATACACAGGGCAAAGAGCACTGCCCTGGATGGAGGGAGAAGTGAGGAAGAAAAAGACCACTAAAGCAGATGTCTCCTGGAAGAGTGTCTGAGACACTGACCCCACCTTGCGGAGTTGGGGTCTGGGAGGCTACTGAGAAAGGTGTGAAGAAGACACTGGAATTGGAAGCAGTTAAACTGGAATTCAAATCCACAATCTGTTATTTACTAGTATGTAACACTGGACAAATCACTAAACTTTGCCATACTTTCCTGATCTGTAGATGGTAAATGAAGTACTATCTCATAAACTTGTGGGGTTTAAATGAGATGTATGTAGAATATCAATTGTATATATTAAAATGAATTAAGAGGTTGCAATTTTAATTCCAACTCTGCCATGAACTTGCTAAGATTCTAACATTGGCTTTGTTACCATTGGGTTTGTTACCATTGGGTTTGTGGCTTGGGCTCATTGAAGACTCTTTCTGGATCACAACTGCCCCATACATACTACGAGGGGGTGGACCCAAGGTTCTGGCTACATCCAGCTCTGGCATTTTGTGGTTCTACCAGGAGTCTTTGGTTGAAAATGGAGAAGTGGAAGGGTCTGGCCCTCATCCTGGTCACACAAAGGGAATCTTTCAACTACAGCCTCAGGCCTGAGTCACTACAGCCCCTTCTTCAATGGGGATGCATCTCTGGGAGGTATGAGGCACAGTGTTTCGTAAATTTGGGGCATGAAAGGGCCAGTGGATGGAATAGGGGACAGCAGGGCATTGATTGGGATGCTTTTTGCAGGGCTATGTCTTCAAATGACACAGAGATGAGAGACAGAGACAGAGAGACAGAGAGAGAGAGAGAGAGAGAGAGAGAGAGAGAGAGAGAGAGAGAGAGAGAGAATGGAGTCTGATCTGATTGGGAGACTGAT